>PVIU01002177.1:0-181111 GCA_004026605.1 Ondatra zibethicus | reverse complement strand
TGCTGTATATTGCCTTAATTATGTTTAGGTATGTTCCTTGTATCCCTGCTCTCTCCAAGACTTTTATCATGAAGGGATGTTGTATTTTGTCAAACGCTTTTTCGGCATCCAATGAGATGATCATGTGGTTTTTATTTTTTAGCTTGTTTATATGATGGATTACGTTGACAGATTTTCGTATGTTGAACCATCCCTGCATTTGTGGTATGAAGCCACTTGGTCATGGTGGATGATGGTTCTGATGTGCTCTTGGATTCTATTTGCTAGTATTTTATTTAGTATTTTTGCATCAATGTTCATGAGTGAGATTGGTCTGTAATTTTCTTTCTTAGTATTGTCTTTCTGTGGTTTGGGTATCAGGGTAATTGTAGCCTCATAAAAAGAGTTTGGCAATGTTCCCTCTGTTTCTATTATGTGAAATAATTTGAGGAGAATTGGTATTAGTTCCTCTTTGAAAGTCTTGTAGAATTCTGAGCTGAAACCATCTGGTCCTGAGCATTTTTTGGTTGGGAGACTTTTGATGACTGTTTCTATTTCTTTTTGTTTGTTTGTTTGTTTTGTTGGTTTTTTTGTTTGTTTGCTTTTCGAGACAGGGTTTCTCTGTAGCTTTGGAGCCTATCCTGGCAATTTCGCTGTAGACCAGGCTGGCCTCGAACTCACAGAAATCCACTTGCCTCTGCCTCCTGAGTGCTGGGATTAAAGGCGTGTGCCACCACCACCCAGCCTTTGTGGTCTTTTTTAAAAAAGACAAATGATACAAAAAGAAATCGTCTATAATATAGTTAAAGTAAATTTCAATTCCTGAACCCACATAATTTTAAAGGAAATGTACTAGCAAATAATACACTATGAATGGTTATTGTTTTTCCTCTCCCAGAAATTAAACTTTTTTAGCATTCTAAATATATATATATTGGTTTTTTGAGACAGGGTTTCTCTGTAGCTTTGGAGCCTGTCCTGGGACTAGCTCTTGTAGACCAGGCTGGTCTCGAACTCACAGAGATCCTCCTGCCTCTGCCTCCCAAGTGCTGGGATTGAAGGCCTGCGCCACCGCCACCCAGCAGCATTCTAAATATATTTAGCATATGCTGCATTAAGCCAGATTACAATTTTGAAAGATTTTTCAAATAGTTATGAGTAAAATTATTCAGTTATGTATAATTTCTAGTTGAGAGAATCCCTTTTACACTCTGTAATTTAAAAAATATTTCTATTTTGCTGTGGAACAATCTTTTTGTACATGATGAATTTGTATTACTCTTACTGGCTAATAAAAAGCTGAGTGGCTGATAGTGGTATTACTGGGTCTTGAGGAAGGTTGTTTTCCTACTTTTCTGAGAAATCATCACACTGACATCCAAAGGGGCTGTATATATCCAAAGGATGCTCAATCGTGCCACAAGGACATGTGCTCAACTATGTTCATAGCAGCTTTGTTTGTCATAGCCAGAACCTGGAAACAACCTAAATGCCCATCAATAGAAGAATGGATAAAAAAAAAAAAAGTGGTATATTTACACAATGGAGTACTACACAGCAGAAAAAAATAACGACAGCTTGAATTTTGCAGGAAAATGGATGGAACTAGGAAGCTCTTGTAGACCAGGCTGGTCTCGAACTCACAGAGATCCTCCTGCCTCTGCCTCCCAAGTGCTGGGATTGAAGGCCTGCGCCACCGCCACCCAGCAGCATTCTAAATATATTTAGCATATGCTGCATTGAGCCAGATTACAATTTTGAAAGATTTTTCAAATAGTTATGAGTAAAATTATTCAGTTATGTATTTTGAGTGAGGTAACCCAGACACAGAAAGACAATTATCACATGTACTCATTCATAGGTGGTTTTTAAACATAAAGCAAAGAAAGCCAGCCTACAACCACAATCCCAGAGATCTTAGACAACAATACGGACACTAAGAGAGACTTACATAGATCTAATCTACATGGGAAGTAGAAAATATAAAAAGATACGATCTCCTGAGCAAATTGGGAGCATGGAGACCTTGTGGGAGGATTGAAGAGGGAATGGGAGAGGCAGGGAGGGGAGCAGAGAAAAATGTAGAGCTCAATAAATATCATGGAAAAAATTAATACAGTTTCTATGTGGTTATTTCAGGTCTGAGCTATCAGGCAGTAGGGAAACAAACAAGCAGTCTCCCTACAACAAATTGGTGCTCCAACATGTGCTAGCTAAATCCACATAAAACCTGAGAGGGCTTGGAAAGTAATTCTAGACACTAAAAACAAAGTTTAGCTGCAATTTTTTTCAGACGGGCTCTGCTTGCTGGCAGCATGCTGCAGCTCCCTTAACAGAGGTCTTCCTGATTCAGTAGTAGGAAAAAAAACTTCACGGTTTCAAAGCAGCAGCTCTCTGGGCTGTGCTGCCAGCATGAACTCTTTTTTTTTTGCCAAGTATTTAACTGGGGTTTGTGGGCAGTGTGCTGCAAGTTACTATTGGAAGGAGGCCACTTGTTGGTTCCCGGCTGCTCAGCCCCAAAATAATCACACAGATACTATACTATATAAATCACTGATTGGCCTATTAGCTCTGGCTTCTAATTGGCTAGTTCTTACATTTTAATTTAATTAATTTAATTTAATTTAATTTAATTAATCTCCATTAATCGGTGCATCACCATAAGGTCATGGCCTACCAGCCAAGTTTCAGCACATCTGTCTCCAGCAGCAGCTCCATGGCTTCTCCTGACTCTGCCCTTTTTTTCCCCAGCATTCAGTTTAGTTTCCCCTGACTAACTTTGTTCTCCTATAGCTATGCTATAGGACCAAAGCAGTTCCTTTATTAACCAATGATATTCACAGCATACAGAGGGGAATCCCACATCAAGTTACTGGGTGGCAGCATGGGCCAACTGGTTATCAGAGTAGAGGTAGTGAAGATGGCTCCCACCTGGCAGTCTCAGAGGCAATGAATGGACTTCCACAATGTTGGACTGGGCAGAGCAAGTAAGCAGGGTCGTATTTGCCCTAGCAATGCTGTCGTTTAGGTTTTTAAGAAGTGCTTAGCATTTTAAGAAACCGTCATGGTCAGAAAAGGATTACAAATATGCAATAACAGATTCAGACACAAAAGACCTCTAAATGAGAGACAGTGTGTTTAAAATATGATGTAGGCTTGGGGGAGAGAAGAAAAAGAGTAAAGAGACAGTAAATGTAATATGAAAAATAATAAAATAAATATTAAACTTGTGGAAAAAGTAATAGAGTAAGAAAAATAAGCCACATAAAGATGGAAAATACACAAAGAGTCTGGATTATGTATATTATTGTGTCTTCTTTGAATTTTTTGACTGTGAAGGAGATAAGTACACAGAGACATTTCATTTTATGGACAGCAAAGATAAACGAACATAAAGATATCTTGATTTCAGAATTTGGGTCTAAGAATATGTTGCTTTGGAAAAGAGGTTCTTCTTTTGTTTCCACAGAGGATGAGAACCTGTGGAATCCTTCCAGACTAATGTAGTTTGATGGACTAAGACCCTTCGAAAGGTCACCGTGAACACCCCCCAAAAAATTACTTTGCCCAATAAAAAGCAGGAAACATTTTGAAGAGAATGCCCAAATTCCCAAATATTGTTTGTAAATGTTTGTTTACATTTAAAGGGGAATAAGCTATAAAGATTTGCACTGGTATGAATATTGGTTTACTGATACAAATTTAAGGTCAATTTTGTTATATGTATATTTCTGCTCTTGATTAAGGTATTGTGTTTCTGTAGCTCATTTAAAATGTAATGAATAATTAATAAATATAGGTTAATAGAGAGTCATCTATAATAGTCAAGCTTGTAGTCATGTTAGTTAGTTTTTCTAAATATATAGAGATTTAGTTTAGTTAGATAGATAACTTGAAACCTTTCAAAGACTACAGAATATGGCATTAAAATTTTTTTAAGAACTTAGACTTTTCATGACAATGAATTTTGTCTGCCAGACAATATGTCCATGGTCTTTTCTGGGAATACATGACTGGGTAAAAATGGAGGGTGAGGGTCAGGCGCTACCTTAGATTGTGGAGGGCTCACTGGCAGCGGCAGCTTGGTGACCTTCCTGGAACTCCCTGATTGCCCTTGGGAATGAGGATCAGCAGCTAAAACAGCAGCAATGTTGGAGCCTCATTCTGTATTATGAGTGTACTTTATATGCTGCACCTGTTTAACAAATCTGACTTAATCACAGAGATCCATTCCTCTTTATCTGGTGCCCTTTGTGGGGCTTGGATGACCATGCAATTAAAAGTCTCATGCTCTACTAACTGAACTATTTGAACTTGAGCTGTGAGTGCCAGGTCACTTTACTCATATAAACAAAAAAGGTCAGAAAAACACAATAAAGACAGATTCAGACAAAAAAGCCTCTAAATGGGTCACAGTATGTTTCAAATGTACACAGGCTTGAGAGAGAGAGGATAAAGGGCATTAACAGTCACAGATTTAAAAAGATTTAAAAATAATAAAGTCCTTAAAGGAATAGAGAAATTTAAAAATATATAATATATAATAAGCTACATAAAGATGGAAAATACACAGAATCTGGATTATGTATATTATTGTGTTTTCTTTGAATTTTTTTGGTTGTTAATGAGCTAACTACTTAGACATTTGATTGTGGGGGCTGCTAAATTAAACCAACCTATATATTTTAAATCATAAATTTTATATTTTAAAGATATCTTAACTTCAAAAGTTGGGTCGAAAGATATGTTGCTTTGGAAAAGAGGTTCTGCTTTTGTTTCCACAAAGATGAGAAGCAAGACTGTCTCAAAAGCTAACATGATGGCCATCATCACCATCATGATGGTGGTGGTGATGATGACGGTATAGTAGTAGTTTTGTTTCCTTTATAAGGCAGCAAGTGGTGCCTTTCTATTCTTGCTACCTGGAACTACTCTTGAACTTATGAACTATGCCTCTAAAATGCTTCACCAGAAAGAGTATGAGATAAACTTCATTTACAACTTGAAGGATTTTCCTATTTAGCATTTGGTAAACATTTTTGAAAATTTCAGAATTCACCTCATGAGCAAAGGAGCTAGAAATCTGACTTTCCTAAGGCTCCCAAGCACATTTCTCAGAAATTGCCCTGAGAGAACATTTTTTTAAAATAAGCATCATCAACATATACTTTGGTACATCACTCTTCTATTTATCAAACCCTCATTTTCTAACCTGGAATGTCTGAGGCTGTCCTTTTTGTTTTTTGCAGAACACAGCGTGCATTCACAGCCAACTGCATGGGGCTTGGGCAAAGACACGTCCTGTTTTAAAAGCATGGTAAGGATTTCATAGTTGTTACGATGAGCAGCTAAAATGACAGGGGCAACATCCATCGTTGTTGAATATTCAGGATTCTGAATTCGTTCCATAAGTTTCTGAAAAATATTCATACAAATGTCCAAAGGTTATTGTCTGTGATATAAAAAATATACTTATCTAAACGATGGAATAAAAATAATATCATATAAGGAACTTTAGAATTTTTTTTTTCTTTTTTGGTTTTTCGAGACAGGGTTTCTCTGTAGCTTTGGACCCTGTCCTGGAACTAGCTCTGTAGACCAGGTTGGTGTCAAACTCACAGAGATCCACCTGCCTCTGCCTCCCAAGTGCTGGGATTAAAGGCATGCGTCACCACCGCCCGACCTTAGAATTGTTTTAAGAATAATACATTTTACTTCAACTCATTTTTTGAAACTTTAAAATTTCAATTCTAATTAACAAATGCTATATAACATAATCTTCAATAGGCAACATTCCTAAAGTACAGTTCCATTTTCCTAAAGAAGCAAGGGTATCTAAAGAAATACTTTAAGAAAAAGTATTAATTTTTTAAAAAATTAATAGGAACATGCATGATAAGGAGAAAGAACAAGAATTTTAGGAAAAGAATAAAATGGAAAAATAGAATGTTAAAAACAGCAATAGTATAAATGCATGAGAAAAACTAAAATTTCTACCTGTGTGGCCAGCCTTGTCCTACAGATAGCAATGAAGCTACTTTTTTTATACAATCCAATCCCTGCCTAGTCTACAACCCGTCACAAACGCGCAAGATTGATACAATCACAGTCAATAACTAATGAGAACTGCAACTGTTAGTCATTTATCCTCCCATTTCATCCCCATAGTGAACTATTAGGCTGAGTATAATTAGTAACCATGAAGAAACTGAGGCTCAGAGAAGTTAATGTGCCTGAACCATAACCAGCACAGGTGCCAATGACATCCAGGTCTGTGTTACTCGGGACCCTGAGCTCTTCCCACTACAACAACCCTTAGGCCTACAATGGTATGAAATGAGAAAAAGAAACAAAAAACAAAAAGCATTAGTAATTCAAGAATCAGGATTAAAGAAAAAGGTTGGCTATTTTATGACTATTGCATATTCTTTCCAATGCTTCTCACTTTTTTGCAGAGGTTTCCCTGAGAGCTGTTTGAGTCCAGGGTAAGCTCATCAAGTTCACATTTTGGTAACTTTTATTAACACTGTAAAAGTAGTGTACACTCATTATAAAATATCTGAAAAATACAGAAAAGCAGAAAGAAGAATAAAAATACCCATATTCCTTCTACTCAAATAACATTTTACAATACAATATTTCCTTCTAGTCCTTTCTTTACTTCACCCCCTCTGAAGGATACACTTTGCATAAATCCTAGTGTGCTAAGCACCAGTCATAAAAACAATAGTTCTTGATAAAAGCAATAGTTCTTAATACTTCAAAGATCAAAAGAAAAAAATAATCTCATTGTTCTAGAGCCCAGGATCTTCAAGGGAAAAATCATGCACAGAAATTTGCATGCAATTTAAGGAAATTCACAGACTCTGTGTTCAAGATACTCTGTAGTGTAAATGACATTACAGCAAACTGCTATGAAAATAGCTTTTTACAAATTTAGGACTACCTCATTAGCATAGATCCTCCCCCAAAAGTAGAAGTATAGGTCAAAAGGCCAGGAAAAATTAGAAGTTCTTGATACATAATGTGAAAGTCTTTGCAATGGTTTATATTCTCGATAATATAGGGATGCATCCATTTCATACTATTGTTTTATTCACAGAAAAGGGGACTGGCACTGTTAATATGGGTGAAAAACAATAAAATTTTAATTCATTTTCTTTTAAATATTGGTAAGTTTTGATATTTTCTGATATGCTTTTCTTCTTTTACGAAGTTTGTTCATGTACTTTTCAATTATTTTTTGGAGATTCATATTCATGAATTTATGTAACAGTTACATAAAAACCTAAAATTGGCACTTTTTTTCTCATTGTATTGGTTGAAAAGAGTTATATTTACTCCCAGGCTTAAAGTCCTAACTGAAAAGAGGTCCTGTGTTTCCTATGAAGCATTTCATACCTGGAAAATCACTACAAGATGTTTAAGATTAAAGCTTATAATTTCACTGCTGATAGTATAACCTACATATTTTCAAGTAAATAGCCCATATTTTAGAGTTAATAATGAAAAGACAATTGAACACGTCAAGGCTATAGGATGAATTCACTGAAGTAGTAAAAGAAAAATATATTAAAATATTTGTGTCTGATTAGAAACAAAAAAGTCATTAAGAGGTGATTTTAGAGCTATTGTAAGTATTCAGATAAAGACTGAATAAATGACCTTGTCAGAGACAGCAGCAAGTGCTTTCTTCACTGACCAGCTGGGGACTGCCAAGCGGCACATAGCACTTCACCTTGCTCCAAAGACAGAAATGTGTTCCCAGGCTAGAAGGTGGAACAGGAATATAAAAATATAGCAGAAACTGCAGGATGAATGGCAGACATTAAATGGGATTCTATTGTCTTCGGTCTGTTAGTGAAAGGACCTCCTTTTAGCTACTCCCTTTTACCTCATTCTTATTGGTTTCTTCCCAACATCTGAACTAAATAGTATTCTAGGAGAGTCATACTTTGTTGTTGATGTTGCTAGATTTTTGTTTGTTTGTTTGTTTGTTTTTTGAGACAGGGTTTCTCTGTAGTTTTGGGGCCTATCCTGGAACTTGCTCTGTAGACCAGGCTAGCTTCGAACTCACAGAGATCATCTGCTTCTGCCTCCAGAGTGCTGGGATTAAAGGCATGTGCCACCACCGCCTGGCCTGTTGTTGCTAGTTTTTAAATTGTATGTGTTTGTGTGTCTATGTGTGTTGCTAAAGGCTGCATGATAGACAAACACCTTATAACATCAGGTTTTTTTTTAGTGGTCCAAATGAAAGTAAAATTTGTTTAGTTCTTAAAAATATTTTTATTCTGATTATAGTTAGATGATAATCCCAGAAATTATTTAAAAAGATTAACTGGTTACTATACCTTCAACAATAATAAATGTTAAAACTTTTTAAATTCAATGTACAAAAATATCTCATTTTAAAGTAACATCTAATGACTATCTTGATACTAAGAAAACCAATAAAATATTTTTTTAAATCCCTAATTAAGTCAATCAATAAGAAATGACCACAATAAAGTGGTATTTGGTTGTATTTATAAAGCTCTTTTCTGTGCATTTTTAAGGATTTTTAAAATATTATTTCTTTTATATGTATGAATCTTTCACAAGTATATATGTCTAGGCACAATGTCCATGCAGTACCCAGAGGCCAGATGAAGGTGATAGGTACCCTAGAATTAGAGTTGTAGATGGTTGTGAGCTACCATGTGATGCTGGGAATGGAACCCAGGTCTTCTGCAATAATAGCAAGTGCTCTGAACCACTGAGCATCTCTCCAGTCCCTTTTCTATGTATACTTTTAACCATCAGTTAATTATAAGTATAGTTTAGTATTCTAATTTTATCTCATTTGATATTTTTTATTCCTAAAACTTAATTTAAGATTATTATCTTTATCTGGGTGTGGTGGCTAACACTTATAACCCCAGCATTTTAATGGTAGGGATTTAGGTAGGGTAGAAGTTCAAGACCATCCTTGGTTATACAGGGAGTTTAGGGCAGTCTGGGATACATTAAAGTCTACCTCAAAAAATTTTAAAGTCATTTTAATTATTGCTTTATATTCCAAAGTTTATATATACAACTATTTATATTTCCTGTCCTGTCTTTTAGAACATTTATCCTTTTCTCTTTTTTTCCTCTTGTACTAGGAAGGTAATCAAGGGCATGCTAGGTAAGTGCTCTACCACTGAGATACCTTTTGGACATTTAGGATATGCCAAACAGTGTTCAAACTGCTACACATAAAATAAAAATCAATGATTTGCTTATTTCCTTCTCAGATTTCTAGAGGAAACAGCACTAGGCTAAAGAACACAAGTATCTTTCTTGTTTATGATATACCTTGCAAAATATTTTCCAAAACACCTGATTCTGCAATAGTACACAACCATGGCCACTTTTCTTAATTTGTTCAAAAATAAGCAAAATTCAGTACCTTACTCAATTAGCAATATGCTTTAAAATTTTATTTTATTTTATGAAAATTAATAAATGTTCTTTTCTAATAGACTTTGGTGCTTTCCATCACTTTTTTCTTACTACTACTACTACTAATAATAATAATAATAATATTTATGTATGTAAGTATTTATTCATTGAGACAGGGTTTCTCTGTGTAGCCCTAGCTGGCCTGGAAACTTACTATGTAGACCAGCCTGGCCTCAAACACACATCCTCCTTACTCTGCCTCCCAACTCCTGGTATTAAGTGTGTGCTGCCAGGCCCAGATCTACTATTAATTTGAGATACTTACTGGAAGCCTGTTTCCCATGTATCCATAGCTCTATATTTGCCCACTGTCTGAAGTTGAGACATAACAATGAGAACGTGTGCCGCTGCAATTCTCACCTGCTGTTTCTAAGCTAAAACAGTTCTTCCACACCAACCACCTAAATACTATCTACGTTGTCTTCCTTTTTTATGGTTTCATCACTTGTACTTCTTAAATCTATTTAGAAACTAATCTGTATTTTCAACGAAATACTGGTTCACACTGACATAATATTAACTAATTTTAAAAAGGTTTCCAGAAAGCAAAATTAATTATTATTGTCTCTACTTACTTCAAAGTATTATTTTACAAAGTAGAAATATATCAAGACTTTTAAAAACAAAATAAACTGGGGAGGGGGAGAAAAGATGGCAATGGGGCAGGAGATCTACTTTGGCTTAAAAATCCAAATTAATAAGTATTTAAGAGTACTGACTACTATAGTTGGTCTTGGTGATCGTTTTGGTCGATGATTAAGTAGTATATCGACAGCTCCCACGACTTCAGAGTCGATGGCCACCAAAAGTGCATCTGCGGACTTTAAAAGAATGAAAGTTAAAATGAAAATGGAAGATAAAAATGTAAAAGTACTTTAACTAATTCATGGTTATTTTAAAATTCTTCACACTGTATTATATACAGCAATATTGGATTTTTAAAAATTTATATTGTCCACATAGTACATTTGCTTTCCAAAATCAGTAGTACTTCTATGTACCACAACGTACCATTTTTATTCTGGTTTCAATGCACAACCTGGTAAAATAATGACTATTTCATAGAAGGGACTCTGTATGGAACAGTGCTGATCCATGCAATGTTTAAAGCTAAAAACAAAAACAAAAAAACCTTCAAGATGTTTTCTCTTGAACCATGGACCAAAAATTTCCTAGGATTCTAAATTTATTAAAGAAATTACCAGGAACTATAAAGTAAAGGAATATGTTGGATAAAATCATCAATGCAATTCTGAGAAGAGGTGAGAATAGGAAGATATACAAAAGCCCTCTAGTCTCATCTTCAAAACATACACGACCGATAGAAATGGTACAGTTTGACATTGTCAGCACTCATCAAATAGAAACCACAAAGAATTCAGTTACCAAAGTTGTTAGAGTCATGAAGGAGTTTACAGTTCCAGTCCCAGCCTACTGTGGAAATCTACTTCTGAGCAGAGGTGAACCTAATATTAGACTCAAGACTCAGGGGCTCTGCGCTTCTCTCTAACAAAGCCAACGTGCTACTGGCAACCATGACACCAAATTTTGGATCCCTTGGTCTTTGTCTTTTTTAAGAAAAACTATAATAGCAAAAGGAAAAATGTAGTAATAAATGATGATTTAATCTTAGAAAATGCCATAATTATTTTCATGTTGTATACTCTTAACTGACATACTCTTTACTCCTTTAAATGTCAGCACTCTTGCCCTCAGGAATGAAACTATAGCTGATCTGTAGCAGTCTTTATAGCTGCTTAGAATAAAGCTTTCATTGTCCTTATTTGAATATCAAAAATAAGACTAAAAATGGCAAGCTTTAGTGCGATGTTTAAAAATAGTATTTGACAACCCAAAATAGGGGCTGGAATTCTCATTAAATGCTAGGAATCACCAATGTTTTCCTGTAGGAAAAATTTCCTTGCTAGATGAGAAATTTAATCCCTTGAAAATTTTAGAGTTCATTAATTTATGGTCCTAAAAAGTGCAAGTACTTTTTTTCTTTTTCAGCTTCATGTTTCCCTTCAGTTTTAGCATATTAAATCAGTTGAAGCAAACAAACTTTTAAAAGAAAGGACCCAGTATCCATTATTACTAGATAGCTTATCTACGGTTTAAATTTTAATCAATAAAGCTAACTATAGTAATGCCACTGCTCTCAAACACCATGCAATTCCAATAATCTAAAATATAGCCATGAATTTATTTACAACTCAAAACAACAACATCACCTAAAACAAAAAACAAAAACCTAACAACAACAACCCAAGTCACAGAGTAACACCACAGCCATTATTTCCCGGAAGAGCCAGCCTAAGCACTTTGACTTAAGATTGTCCACAAGTGAAGGGCAGTGGCTTTCCCAAGCATTCCTCAGATCGTTACTGAATAAAAGAACAGCTAGAATAGAACCAACAAAAATGGGGAATAGAAAAAACTAAAAGCTGACCACAGAAATAATAAAATACCAGTAGAACAAAATCACTGTCAGAACACAGCAGTCTGCAGACATTAATGCTAGGACAAATTATTAATAATCTTTTTAGACCTCTACAGGAAAGAGCAGAAGGGGAGAAGGGAAGAAGGAAGGGGAGTGGAGAAAAATGTATAGCTCAATAAAAACAAAAAATAATTTTGGACCTCATGAAGCAAAGTAAAATGATTACATTCTCAATTCCAACTAATGATGGCAAAGTTAAATTATATTCAGACACACTACTCAGTAAAGGGTAAAGAGGTATGCTAATATTCAATGCTTAAAAGGATAAGCTTCAGCTATAAAAAGTACTTATATTAAAAACGTAATTAAAGAGTGGCCATTGACTCATTCTATACAAATAGTATGTTACTTGATAAATAAATGGCAGTTCTGAAGGAAAATACTTTAATTTAAAAAAAAATAAATTTATTTGAGACACAGTCTTAAAACCAGACTGGCCTTGAACTTGTGTTCCTCTCGCCCCAGCCTCCAAAGCACTGGGATCACAGGTGTGTGCCACCATGCTCAGTTTAAAGTATTCTTAAATACTTGCAATCATACAAAACATTCTCACTCATTTTTATTTCCCAATTTCTAAGCAAACTGACATTTCCCACTAAAACATATTCAGTACATACACTTGCTATATTTAAAGCCACTCTTTCCTTCTCACCTCAGAACATGTCCAACAACTCCTGAACCTTCTACACTCAGTGTGAGAAGATACTTATATTTCCTTTCTATACCTGATTTCCACTTATAGTATATATTAATGCTCTGAAATATTCTATAAGAACTTGGTCCTTCATCCGGAGGAATATTAGTCCCACATCCCACAACTTTAAATTGTTCTCCCTTTGTTGATTTAATTTGATCTTATCTTTCTATTGTCACTAAATGTTTTCTTTTTATTTCACGGTTAAAATTCTCAAATTAAGGTATATCATGTTCCCTAAATATTTCAGCACCATAATTTCAAAATCCAATGACTTTTCCTCTCTCCTCTTGTATCTTTACTTCTAAGCAAGAAATTAAACTAAAATTTCCCTTTGGCTTTCACACCACCATTCTAACTGAACCAAAAATTGCAAATAATTCATTTGATCTTTTAAAATGCAACTCTTTCCTCCCAGTGCCCTTTATTAAATATAAAAACTCCCTAAGAAAAAAACCTGTGCTGGCTCTATGCTCTGTGATTTCTGCCCTTGGGAAGATATATAGGGTCATCTTCTTGCTTATGATGCCTAGAGTATCTTGGTCATTGTCAGAGAACCCCCAAATAAGTAAAGCTAAAACCCGGAAATTGTATCTCTTTATGTAAGTCTAACCTCTCCTCTGAGCTTGCTAGTTTTTTTCCCTCTCTCCTACTCACTCATATTTAAGATTGATAAAACCCTAGGACTCAACTCCCTTTGTTGACAGCTTTTGTATCTCCTCACACTCCTCACACACAGGGCCTCACGCATGCAAGACAAGGGTTACCAGAAGCTACATCCCAGCTCCTCCCCTCTTCTTACATCCACTGTTGCTCTTACAGGCAGCCTTCAGTTCAGACCTTAATATTCATACCTGAATTACTACAAAAACTGCCCACATGGGCTCTAACCTTCCCTTCCTTCCCAGTCTTGCCTAAACTTGAATACCATATTCACCTATCCAAAATAACACAAAGACACAGACCATATTTTCTACCAAAATGTATTGAATGATACCTAACTATCTATTATATAAAACACAGATTCTCAGCCTCCCATTCAAGGCCTTTTTCACCAGTTTTGTTTTAGTTATTTTTCCTGAGTGTTTCCATTACATCACAAGCCCAGTGTTTTATTCTAAAGGCTGTGAATTCACTGTCTCAAAACACACTTCATATATCTGCCTTACATTCTTTCCTGCATCCCCTGTCCCTTAACTACTTCTAAGTTTTTTTTGGGTTTTTTTTTTTTTTTTTTTTTTTTTTTGGTTTTTTGAGACAGGGTTTCTCTGTGGCTTTGGAGCCTGTCCTGGAACTAGCTCTTGTAGATCAGGCTGGCCTCAAACTCACAGAGATCTGCCTGCCTCTGCCTCCCGAGTGCTGGAATTAAAGGCGTGTGCCACCACCTCCTGGCTTACTTCTAAGTTCTTGAATAGAATTGGATAACAGGAAGAACATGGACTCGAGAGCCAGAACCTAAGTGCAGACCCCAAGTTTGCCATTTACAGAGAAAATCCAGGCAAGTTATTTAATCTTTCTGAAGATCAGGAAGTCAAGTCCACTGGAACAAAGCAGGGCAATATAAATGTTAGCAATGGTAATATTTCTTTTTTTATTTTTAAATTTTATTCTTTTTTTCCATCTCCAATGAAAGATTAAATTTTATTCTATGTGTATGAGTGTTTTGTCTGCACATATGTCTGTGCACCACAAGTGTGTCTTTTGCCTGAAAAGGCCAGAAAGGGGTGTTGGGTCCCCTGGAACTAGAGTTGCACACAGATGGTTGTAAGTCACCATGTGGGTGTCAGGAATTGAACCAAGGTCCTCTGCAAGAGCAACAGGTGCTCCTAACCACTGAGCCATCTCTCTAGCCAAATAATATTTCAAGGCTGAGCTCAATAGACATTCTTCAGTAAAATCTTTCTTAAAACTTTTAAAAGATATATTTTTAGGCTGGGTGGTGGTGGTGCATGCTTTTAATCCCAGCACTTGGGAGGCAGAGGCAGGAGGCCAGTCTGGTCTATAGAACAAGTTCCAGGACAGCCAGGGCTACACAGAGAAACCCTGTCTCAAAGTAAAGAAATAAACAAGACACATTTTAATTATATGAATGGTGAACAATATTTGCATGTGAGTGCAGGTGCCTGTGGAAGTCAAAGGTGTCAATGCCTCCTGCTGCTGGAGTTATGAGTTATTTAATGTAGGTACCAAGAACAGAACTGGGGTCTTCTGCAAGAGCAACAAGTACTCTTTACCATTTAATCATCTCTCCAGTTTCAATACATTAAAAAAAAAAGTCCCCTCTACCTCTTCAGTGCTAGGAATCAAAGACAGAGACTTATACATGCTAGGCAGAAACCTAGTTTTCTTGATAGCTCCAAACCATAATGGTCTTACTATTTTTTTATAATGCTAAAATATTTATGTTGAATTGCAAAATTTAAGTATAAAATAGGGCTTCTCAAAAGCAGCTCTATTGACATTTGGGTCAAAACCATATGGGTTTTGGTGTTATTGCAGTACCTTTCCTGTGTGTTTAGTAACATCTACAGCATCCACCCACTAGATGCCAATAGTAATCTGTCCATCAACTGTGAAACTAAAATGTCTCCAGATATTGCCAAATATCCTTTGGTACAGACAAAGTTGTTTTTTTGAGAACCACTGTTGTAACCAAAGATAAAACAAGAAGTATTTTGTAACTGTAATGCAAATACAAGCATCAAGCATTCTTACCACTCAGCACTTATTAAATACAGTCTTACATTTAAATTCCCTTGTAATCCATGGGTGCTTTAGCTGTCAATTCATTTTAATACCACTGGTGAATAAGTCATATTTTCCGTATTCATTTCCACCATCACACCCAGCTAAGGTCTTGGACATTTGCTGGCTGACAGAATGAGGCACAGGTTACTTGGACAGAATACAGAGAACTGGAAAGAGCATGAAGTTTGCAGCCAAAAGATTAAATTCAAATATTAGCTTTGCCTTTACTAATTTTACAACTTTGGGCAATCCATTAAAGTCTGTGAGCCTCAGTTTTATGATCTATAAGATACAGCAACTAGATAGTCTGATTGTGATGTTCAAATATAATCAAGAGTGTGAAAGAATCATGTTACTGGAGAATTAGTATGTACATAAAACCATATGTGTAAATACAGTTATTATACCATAACATTTCTTATCCAAAATCATCAAGGACAGAATTTCATTATAACTTTATTTTCTAGGTAACTGAAGCTTATGCCTTTAAGTGTTTAAATTTAAATTTTAAATAATTTTGATGGAAGTTTTCTGCTTTTTAAAGATATATATACATACATAAACATATATGTTCTTTCATCTAAGGTTTTAGGCAGTGAATATAATTTAACTTTTCCTTATTGATGCTAAACAACTGTTATAAAGTTTAACCACCAGGCAGACACTCAGTGCTAAAAATCTCTAATTAAACAATGTGAGTGGTCCCATGCTTCATTTTGCTCAGCTGCAGCTTTATGCTCCCTTTTTATGGCCTTTCTTGATTCTCTTCAGATCAGAAATCTAAAAATTTAAATTTGTTAAAATGAAATCTAAAATGAAAAAAAGCAGGCTTTGAAGGAGAAAGGAGAAGTGCTCTACACCTAAACGAAACCCAGAAACCTCATGAAAATTACAATGGCAGCTCAGAGGCTCTTCTCATTTAGTTTCTTGTTGTACTCTAGGTAGCTAAAGTGGCTAGGTACCCAATTTCCCTTTCTACCCCAAGTTTGTGTGTGCGTGCACGTGTGTTTGTATACTTAAATATAGACATATATACATATAAATCACTCACAAGTTCACATTATGATATAAATCCTAGGGATGTAGCTAAACCTGCCTATCATACTAAGAGCAATTGCTGCGCTTCCTGATGTCACTCCAAACGCTATGCCTCATTACAGCTGCAGCAGAGGAGCCAGAGCTCTGTGCTATGTTCATCATGAGTGACCCAAAGGGAGAGGACATAATGCTATTAACTTATTCTTCAAGGTGTGCACGCATGCCTGCTTCTCTACCTTAAGGGACATGAAGACAAAGGGCAGGTTCTATCATTCATCTTTAGATGAAAGCAAACTCTACATTTCAAACAAAGAAAACATAATAAAACCGGAGAATCAAACTGTAAGTTGTTTGTGAGGAACATTTTGTTCATGTGTCTATAAATAACATGGGCCACAGAAAACCCTGTCCCCTGGCACTTCTATAACACTTGCACTATTTTTAGTATTAATACAAATAAATAGTTATCCTATCAGTAATAAAAATAATGTCATCTTTAATAATTAATGATCATTTACTTTCATCTGATGTAGGGAAAGGAAACAGGAAGAAAAACACAAATAAATTTAAAATATTACATTTTTAAATAGCTTATTTGGGATTGTTTGTAAATTCTTTAGGGGCTTAAAACCAAATGGAAGGTGGAAGGCAAAGGAAGAGAGAGTAAACAAAGGGAAAAAAAGAAAGTAAGCTAGAAGGAAAGAGGAAAGCAGGCATAGCTAACATTTCTTAGACGCTACTGGATAAAATCATCTAGCCTTGTACCTGACAACCGTAGTCCAAAAGCAGCTGCAGTATATCCAAGCTTTCGTTTTCAATAGTTATGGTAACAGCATTTCTCCCAAGCACATCTACGCAATTTATGTTCAAGTCACCTGAACTGTTTTCCTCCAAAATCTTTTTAACCATATAATAGTCACCTAAATAACAATATACAAACATACTTTAATATTTAAGACATTAAACAAGAATGAGTATAAGAAAATTTTTATCCTGCTGAATTAAAAGATTAAAAATACCTAAACTCAATTTTGCTTTGCATGTGGACATGTGCACAGAAAATGTGAACATTTCCTGGAAAAAA
The DNA here is from genome assembly GCA_004026605.1 of Ondatra zibethicus. Taxonomy (NCBI): domain Eukaryota; kingdom Metazoa; phylum Chordata; class Mammalia; order Rodentia; family Cricetidae; genus Ondatra; species Ondatra zibethicus. The sequence goes on along the minus strand of PVIU01002177.1, from coordinate 163,585 downwards.
AGTATATCTTGATAAAATAATACACATATAAGCAGCAAATATAAAACACTAGCAGAAAAAAATAAATGTGTATCATGTTATAAAAATTTCTTGCTTAAAATTCTTAACCTGATGTTATAAGGAGAAAAACTTATAGAAGGTATGTAGGACAATTTCATAAAGAATAACCCAAAATACAGTCAGACAGCTCTTATAGAAAAATAAAATGAAACTTAGAAGGAATTAGTTTTGGATCTCATACACACATTTACTCATGCATCATATTGGTTAAAATAGAGACCAGGAGAGAGGATATTAGAAAGAGGGGAAAGCATACATTTAAAAAGTAGCATGAATTTGACAGTATATATAGACAGGGCACCTAAATTCTTACTCCTCTCCCCCCCCTCTCTCTCACACACACACACATACACACACACACACGCATGTGCGTGCACAGCCCATCTTGTTAAGGAAGGTGAGGAGTAGTGTTAATAAACAGGGACCATCCAGCTCACAAAACACCAAGTTGGGGCTAGAATGACTGCTTGGCCTATCAGGAGCAGGCAGGCTATCTTCTCCCTGACTGAGGTGACCACAGAATGGGTCAGTCCATATGACGACAATGAGAATTACTGTCACCAAAGGCACAGTTTATTTGCCTGCTGAGACTGTGAAGGAAGAAAGAGAAATAAAAATCCAAAGGGAAATGTTCATTAGAGAAAAGAAAGCAAGGGGATACTTGTTTCATTTTACTTTTTAAATACAAAATGGATAAACGGTTTTACATAGTTATTCTTTAGATGTCTGTGAGTAAGAAATAGGGAAAGAATAATCAGAGTAGAAACTGGAAAGAGAAAAGAAATACTTTCATGGTACACAAAGAGAAAACATTAGACTAAATTAATAAGAAAAACAATATTGCAGCTAAGGTAACAGATTTTGTGAAAATTTCATACTTCCTAATATTTTTAATACCTGCTTATGTTTAAAAAAAGAAACTGAATAATAGTTTTCTTAATAATACATCTCCTTAGGTCTCAAGAATAAAAAACTAGTCATGAAATAATTTCCTCATAGCACTAACTAACATTTAAATTACACTGAAGAAGCAATGTTCTTAGTCTTGAGCTGTGCCAAATGACATCACTATTGCTAAAAAATAACACTTAAAACTATTTCAGACAAATCAGCTTTTAAGCATAGGGTTAAGAAGACACTACCCATAAAACTCCGCTTTGCTATCCTGGTATATCTAGGTGAGGTCACTCATTTAAATTCACTTTCTTGGAACTCAATAGACTTTCCACATTTAAGGTCATTGTGCTTCATTAATCTTGCAATATTTTCAGCCACTACTTCTTAAACATCACTTTGCTACTAAAGTTTATATCTCTAAGTGATATGCCGTAAAGACTAGAACAGTTGTTAACTTTGAGGATGAATGTATATGTGAAAAGAGCTTAGAAAACGTAACAAGACAGGAAGCAGGCTAACAGCCCAGACGCTCAAAATGCCTGCTATACCAGATGACATTTTCCTTTCATAGTGAAGGTGCTTGCAAGTCATATTTCTTGCCTTTGGAAAAGCAATATAATTTGCTTACTTTTTTGATGGTATAGTTAGCTTTTTTAAATTTATTTTTAATTGTGTGTCTGGGTTTTTTTGTATGTGTGTATTGAATGTGGAAGCTAGAGGGTTGAGTATCTTCCTCTACTGCTCTCTATCCCCACCCTCAGCCCCAATCAGGATCTCTCCCTGAGTTCAGAGTTCACTGACTGGCTTAGACTGGCTGCCACTGAGCTCCAGGGATAGGCTTGCTCAGGGTTAAAGACTTACATCAATACACTTTGCTTTTTACATGAAGGCTGGAGATACAAACTCAGTCTTCATGTCTGCAGAGCAGGCACACTTTATCTGCCACCTCCAGTCCCTAGTTGTCTTTGTTCAACAAAGAAAACAAAGTATTTTTCAGTCTACTCCATAGGTGGTGCACCAATGCAAGAGCAAGTCATCTCAGTGAGACCTCTAAGCACCTCCCACACTCATTCACCTGTCCCTGTGAACACAGCTAACCTCATCCAAACTATTATCAATCCTTTTGGACAGTGAAACTGCCTCCTAACTAATAGAACCACTGAAGAAGATTTTTCTCTTTGACCAAATCCTAAGCAAGCTAATGGTCCCTTTTCTCCCATATGAAGCTTCAATCATAGCCCATAGGACTTGGCCAAAACATTCCTTTAGTCTACTTTCTAATAGCTCCAGGTTGCATCACTAGCATTATCCTCTGCAAATACACGCCTAAGGAAAGTCATGGCTGTTGGTTCATTTGAACATTGAAGACAGAACCCATTTCCTGGTCCATGTGAAAAGACAGCCATCTAACCACCTTTAGTGCCAGGTAACAAATCCACACTGGTTTCACATAAATCCACCCACTTTTTCAAAACTATCCACTTTGTGTACATTTCCCCCTGCTGTTTCATAATTTTTCCATTCCCTGACTCTATGGAACCCCACTCACTCCTCTCTAGTCCTTTAAACTATCTGCCTCTGTACAAAATGAACTTGGATTCAGTTCACATTGGGCTCTTTTATGTATTATTTCTCATACAATGCTTTACACTTTGACACAGGGGGTCAACAAAATTGTTCTGAAAAGGGGCCAGGCAGTAAAATATGCTAGGTTTTGTGGACATGACATCTCAGTCACAATTACCCAGACCCGTTTGCACCAAAGCAGCCACATAAAACAACTGAGGATGTGCCCCAATGAAGCTTTTTTAATTTTACAGAATTTTTAAGTCTTAAAATACCATTCTTTTAATTAGAAATATTTTAAGTATTTGAAATATAAAATGTAAAAGCCAGTCTGAACTCACAGACTTTAGAAAAAGAGTTGGACTTAGCTTATGAATCAGTTGGTCACCCATGGTCTAGCCCTACCTCGCCAGTCCATTCTGTAAAATTCAAAGCATATCAATCTTTTTTTTTAAGATTTATTTATTAATTATGTATACAGTATTCTGTCTGCATGTCTGCTGCAGGCCAGAAGAGGGTACCAGATCTCTTTACAGATGGTTGTGAGCCACCATGTGGTTACTGGGAATTGAACTCAGGACCTCTGGAAGAGCAGTCAGTGCTCTTAACCTCTGAGCCATCTCTCCAGCCCCAAAGCATATCAATCTTATGATTTTTCTTACATCCTCAATGGACACGGTGTTTACTGAATTCTAGGAAGCCCGCTGGAAACTGGGCCAGGAAATAAATAGTATAAAAAAATTTCAAGGTGATCTCATAGACCCTCAGCAATAAATTAACTCTGCCCAACTCATACAAATGTTGAGAGATGTAGAGAAATGTACAATATTATTTATAAAGATGATTCTCTATTTTCTCACTGGCTTCTCATCTGACTTTCCAACATATGAAGATAAATTTCATCACTACTGAAATGGCAGCATTAACGCTGGTCAGTTCTGTCACGTGTGGGGCTTGTGCCCACCACTGCAGAACCCGGGAGACAGAAGGACTGCTGCAGGTCTGAGGCCAGCCTAGGCTACTTACACAGCAAGTTCCAGGACAAACTGGGCTAGAGACTAAGATTCTGTCTAAAAAATCCCAGCTCCCCTAACTTCCCCAAAAATGTTGACCAGTTTTTAAACTTTATATTAACCAAACAGAACTTGAAGCTAGTTGTAAAATGTGGGAAACTTTTGTGTCAAAAATTTACAAATCTTTTCAAACCAAACTTTCTACAAAACCTTTGGACCTGGAATTATAACATTCTACTTAAAATATTCCTAATTAAGGCAAGTAGTGGTGGCACATGCCTTTAATCTCAGCACACAGAGGCAAAGGCAATCAGATCTCTGAGTCTGAGGCCAGTCTGGTCTACAGAGCAAGTTTCAGGGCAGCCATGGGCTACACAGAGAAACTCTGTCTCAAAAGAAAAAAAAATCCCAATTAATATTAAAAACAGACTAAGAGGAAAAAGCTTTGGAACCCAAAGAAATTCTACTGAACTCATAAATAATTGATATGGTACTGGAATCTTTTAGTCCTCATCATTCACTCTGGGTTTTAATGTTATCATTTATTGCTTCTAAATAGTATTTGAGTTTTTCATTACCTATATTAAACTATTATTCCTGGTCTTAGACTTCTTAACATCATTAACTTTGATGAAATTAGTCTGAAGAAGACATTTATAGTACTCTAACGGGGCAAGAGAATCTCAGATTACAACAGAGTTGGTGCATTCAAATTTAATCTTTCAGCCTCATAATACACTGAGGTTTCACTTGGATAGTTTGTTTTTAACTTCTCAGGAGAGAGTGCTCTGTACTAGGAATAGCCTATCTTCCAAATGTCATATGGGCCATTTAAGATAAATTGAACATTTGCTCAGAGAGATCTATTATATACACAATTATAACATCTTTTTACCCTACTGTTCCTTATTTCTGCACAAGAAAACATCTTTATAATAGAAAAATTCCTAAAGAAGATTGATGTAGTCAGTAACTCATTAATAACAGCTTTTTGTCTAATGCCTTAACACAATTAAGAACTTCATGTGTATATTTTGATAGCATGGCAATGAGCAGAAAATTAAAAATAGGAAAAAGAAACGCACCGTGAGATCACTACACAGGCCAGTAAGGCAGCTAGCTGCTCAGGCACCAATCATTAAAGTCACTGAGAACCACTCCCTACACTTCTCAACTAGTACATTCCACAGCTTTGTCGATTTACGAAGATTACCTGTACAGAATGCATATGATCTGTAACTAGTGATACTTCATGAGCTGTTTAGAATGCCTATAGCAAACCCAATATTCTTCATGCTAATTATACTCTTATCCCTCCTTTCTGCAAATTATTTTTCTCATTGTACATATCATTTTTAAAAGCTTTTTATTTATTATGTATACAGTATTCTACCTTCATGTCTGCCTGTAGGCCACAAGAGGGCACCAGATCTCATTAAAGATGGTTGTGTGGTTGCTGGGAATTGAACTCAGAACCTCTAGAAGAGCAGTCAGTGCTCTTAACGGTTGGGCAATCTCTCCAGTCCCAGTGTACATATTAGGTGCTACCTAACAACACAAAACTTCTCAGCAATACTTAGGAATCTGCATTTAAATCATCCAAACCACTCTCCTCTCTAACCTTACACCCTTCAAATCTCTTCCAAAACAGCAAAAATACAAAGTACATATAAACATATTAAGTAAGTGTTAACACAACAGTGGCACGATTCTCGAGGAAATGCTGCGCGTTTGGAAAGCACCCTGAGCCCTGAAGTACACAGAGCTTCTATAGAAACGTAAAGTACCCTTCCTTATAATGCAGCAAGCCTACCACAAAGGTGACAGAACACAAACTAGGATGACTCCAGGGGTACAGGTGAAATTCTGCCCTCCCCCTACCTTCTCTAACTCCACAGTGAAGTGTTCAGAAGGGACTACTAATGAAAATATGAATTTTCTGCTAATACTCCACATGCAGCACTGGCAGAGAGTAAATATTCATTCTTTCCTATTTGGCATAAGCACTAATTAATGATGTCAACAAATCAAAAGGCTTACATTCACACATATGTTTTAAAGCATCATTTACTTAACACTTTAAATGAGAAAATAAAATAAAGACATACTTAAGTTTAGGTGCTTCCTAAAACTTTACTTACCCTTTCAGCAGGCAAGAGGCTTTAGGGAGATCAGAGGCTCCCCCAAACAGGCTAATTACCACACTAACTCTCAATAAGAAAAACATGGTGGTCTACTTAATATCAATGACACAATACATTTATTGGCAGCTCTTGCTCAGTTAGCTTTTGTGTCTGAATTAAAGCCTCTCTGTCTATAAAGAATTCACATATATATACTTTGTAAGAATTTTATTTGTGTCTTGAGGTAGATTGTTTCCTAATATTCTGAGAAAATGCCATACTGATTTCCAAAGTGGCTGCACAATCTACCTCAAGACCCAGCAATACCACTGTTGGGTATACACCCAAAGGATGCCCAATCATACCACAAAGACATGTGCTCAACTATGTTTATAACAGCATTATTTGTAATACCAAAGCCTGGAAACAACCTAGATGCCCCTCAACCGAAGAATGGATAAAGAAAATGTGGTAGATTTACACAATGGAGCACTACACAGTGATAAAAAAAAATGACATATTGAAATTTGTATGCAAATGGACAGATCTAGAAAAAAAAACATATTGAGTGAGGTAACCCAGACCCAGAAAGACAAACATAATATGTACTCACTCATAAGTGGCTTCTAGACATAAAAAAAAACCTAACCTACAGTCCACAACCCCAGACAACCTAGACAACAAAGAGGACCCTAAGAGAGACATATATGGATCTACATGGGAAGGAGAAAAAGACAAGATCTTTTGAGTAAATTGAGAGTTTGGGGGTCACAGAAGAGGGTAGATTGAGAGGGGGAGGAAGGGAGGGAAGCAGAGAAAAATGTATAGTTCAATAAAACAATAAAAAATACCCTTCTTCAATACAGACATTGGTGAAGCTTAGAAGCACTCTCATATTGAATACTGGCAAGAATACATCTCATAGAACACAGGTGAAGATGTAAATTGGTGCAAAAAAAAGAATTTGGTAGGTTTACATAAATTTGGTAGGTTTATATAAAACTCTGCTGTACATCAATAGAACAGAAATTTTCAATCCAATTTTCCTTATTATTTTTAGTACAAAAAATGACCAAGGGTTAGCTTTGAGATGATTCTGATCTATTTTGATGATCCACAAGAACCATTACTAATTGATTAATACTTGGATACGTAATTGCATAGATTGAAGGAACTAATTTACATAAAAGCTAGTTATTCCAAACCATAAAATCTCTCTCTTCCCTATTTTTGTTTACTCCTTACTCTGTACACTGTTCATTTTAAACCGCCATTCATCCACTAAAATACATACAACCACCACACTTTTGCAAATTTTCTTTTAAGAATCTCTAGCTTTTATTTTAGAAGACTATACTGTGAATAGTTCATTCATGTAGAAAGGATTATTAAATGTAACTAGTTGATTTTTCTGACCTTATTAAGGATACCATGCTTGTTTTTTAACATTTACACAAAAAACAGTTTATGAGCTACCCATACAGATAAGAGTTAATTTCCAACTAGTACATCCACATATGGATGCCTTTTCTAATATAAATTATTTTAATACCTCCAACTATAATCAGATCAATAAAGCATACTAGTGGCTTGATATATATATACATAAATATATGTATATATGTGTATATATATAAACATATACAAAGAACAGATCTGATACATGGAGTTGTGAGGATTAAATTACATGGAATATACATGTATATTATATATATGTAATATGTATATATATTTTAAAGTAGCAGTATTGGTGATTAAACCTAGAGCCTTGTTTATGTTAGGCAAGCGCTTTACCACTGAGCTATATCCCCAGTCCCTCCAAGCATTAGATGAAATGGTCTACAAAACGCATGACCACTCCACTCCAAAGCTACTTTAGTAAATGTTTGCCATTTGGGCCAATGTAAATTTCGCTGTAAAAGTGGGAGTTAGAGCTATTTCAAGAATTTTTCCACTTTTATATTTGACTTGAACATTAAAATGTTTTAACAATATTAGTGATTATGAACATAAACAAAAATACATGTTCCTCTAACTTCAACTCGTTTTTAAAACAAATGCAAATTAAAACTTTATGCAAGAAATATGCAGTTTCTTCATCATAGCACATTAACCCCTGTTCCACTTCTACATATCTCCAAGGCTTTTAATGATGCTATAAATATATATGTATGTATCAGATGCCAGTTTCCATAGATAGACAGATATAGATATCTCAAACTGTTTCAACAAATACTATAGACAGTTTATAAAACTTTTATAATTAAAACTCCTTTTGAGAAATCTCATGCAACCATTCTAAATATATTTAGCACAAAAGTACCTGCTCCAATCATATTCCATTACAACACTCCTCTGTTCTCAGTTTGACAAGAATATCACATTCCCTTTCCTAACATACGTTTAAATAATCACACAGTTCACTAGAATAAAGCAGTGGTTCTTGACTGCTGTAGTACAACACGATCATTTCCTTTCTCCTTTTAGATAATTTTTGAGGGAAACAACTCAGGCAAAGCACTTGGGGGGAAATTAAGTAATTTATATAATCTACAGATCACAGTTTTTGTGACATTAGAGACATACATTTTGTAGTTCTTTATATTTCTAAGAGTAGTCAAAGATGCCTATGGTAGACTTTAACAAAATGCTTATTATTTAATATTACCATGCCAAACATAAAAGTGAGTTGGCAACAGATATAAGGGGACTTTGTTTACATGTCAATGTGCTTTCCAAAAAGCATAAATAATTGCTTTTTACCTTAGCTAAAGTCAAGTGTAGTTGTGTAAAGAAAGAAAAATTACTTCAAAAGCTTTAAAAGGCTAGGGAGACTGTTGTTGACTTGAGCAAACATATGTAAACAAAACCAAAAACTTCTGTAACTGACTTTCCCACAGTGTAAGGTGGCCTCTAGAATTAGGTTTTGGAAGTCTGCATGGTTCTAACAGGTTTTCCTAAACGAACACAGCCTTTGCACAACAAACTGCTGAATTGAGGAATGACAATTTTTTAGGACTTTTTTTTCAGTTAGGAGCCAAATGCAGTTTGAGAGCAACCAAATTCCCCCTCCTTCATTGCAACGCATCACTCGAAAGCATGCTTATCTCTTCATGTGGCCGGCCATAAAGTGACCAATGTCTAGATTCAAAAACAGTATACTGCACATATTTTGCCTATACTTTTCATTACCTTTGCCTTCCACCAACTCTCTGAAGCAATAAGCCTTTCTCCCTAATTTTTTTTTTAAAAATATCAATACTCAAAGGGGGTTCCATAAGTTTAGGGAAAGTTTTGGAAACTAGGGCAGGATTTTTCCTGTCGCGTCCTGATTTCATGTTATTTCTGCTTAGGATAATGGAATACCTAATTCCACTCAACTGCAGCAGGCCCTGGCGGCTGATACTAAACAGAAGTCTTTAGATAAGAAACAAAACAAATATGCAAGGTGACAGCCCATGAATTGGAGAAATCATAAGGGAAATAAACAGAATTTTCGAGTTGGAAGGTCCAAAACTAGCCTCTGGCTCCCAAAGGAAGGACTCCAGCCTGGAGTTTGTCAGTGGCAGCAATGGAGCAACTTTGGGATCAGGGCTCCCAACTAGCCACCAAACATCCCACCTGCAGGAGTCCACCGCCCCCGCCCTACCTGCCTGCTGGCTCCTGCTCAACCAGGCAGAAGTCCTGCGGGCCTCACAGGTAGGGAATAGCCGCCGCGCGCAACAAAAAGCGGGAGTGCCGGGAGTAAGTTGAGGCACGGGCAGGACCCAGGGAGTGAGTCTTAGGGTGTCCAGAGGCGGAGAAAGGGGCCTAGCTCTCACCCTTGTCGCACGCCAGCAAGAAAAGCTTCTCATTCAGGGTGTTCTCCTCCTTCACCTCCCGCACATCCTTCAGCGCCATCACTTCGTTGGGCGACGAGGAGGATGGGGAGGAAGGCAGGGAGGAGGAGGAGACGCCCGAGAGGTCCGTGCTCGGGTACAGGGCCGCCATCATCGCGGCCCACGACGGGGGTAGGCCAGGAGACGGAGGCTGGGCCCCCGTGGGCGCCGACCCCGACCCCAGCCCCGCCCCAGAGCTGGAAAACGGGTGAGTCGTTCCCACGGCCACATCTGCATGCGGCCCGTTGGCCCCGAAGGGCGTCGCCTCGCCCCGGAACCAGCACTCGCCCTCCACGGACAGCCCCAGGTTGGTGGCCGCGCCGGCGCGACCCCGGGGCCAGCGCCCTCTGCCCAGCCGCCGACGCCCCGGTCGAGCTGGTCCGCGCCCGTCCGGGGACGACAGAGTGGAGCGCGCCAGGGCGGCAGCGGAGCGCGGGGCCGTGCCAGGAGCCGCGGGGGCCGCGCAGAGGGCGGCCCGGCCTGGGAGGGAGAGAGGGGGCCGCCGGCCGAGGAGCTCGGCGGTGCGCTTGGCTGCTCGTCAGGCTCCGGGGCTGTGGGAACCGCTGGCCCCGCTGCACCCGCCGGAGGCAAAGGCTCGCCGCTCTCTCCTCCTCACGTCATCCTCAGCCCCGCGGAGGCGGCGACACCGGGGCGGGGCTGGCGGCGAAGCCAGCCTCGAGGGGGCGGGATCTGCCGGGGCGGGGCTAGTGGGCGGGGCTCCAGGCCTGACGCCCCTCCCTCGTCTGTCGCCTTGAGCCTCTGCAGCACCTATAGGACCCCGAGGAGGGGCATGGGAACCACCTGGTCGCAGTTCTTAGGTTGCAGATTAGCGGCTGCTGCTGCTGCTGTAGCTGCTGAGGCACAGAGCTTTTGAGGAATTGTCCTAGAGCCTGGCCAAGCAACCCGATTTTGGAGTTCGTGTTTATGTTACCCTTGTTCATAAAGGCCGTTTATATTTTTCTTGTGATTTAATGTGGTCTAACATTCCTGATATGTCTAAAGTCATTATATATATGCATTCACATGTAATTCAAAGGTGACCTATAACCATTGCATAAGCACAGTTTAGGACTTAACTCTCCATACAGTCCTTTCAGTGGGTTAGTTACATTTATCACATCTAATTTTAAGAGATTTGTTATTTAGGCATAGGCTGATTGACACGCAGCAAGTGTGACTTGAAATTACATCTTTTCAATAATTCCTATTGCTTCCTACAGTCAATGCTTGGGGGAAATCTGAACTCTGTGTTTAAGGTTTATATTTTAAGACATGGAATAAATTTACTTAGGAATATCTTAAATTTGAGGGGAATACTTCTTTTCCCATTCAAGCTGTTTTGTCCCATTACTTTCTCAACCAATATTTCAATTTCCTAATTTTTAAAATCAACATTCTCTTTAGATGTTCTTTAAAAGGCCTTAGTAGATTCCAAAGACACCTTTTCAAGCATTTTTCTATATGTTTACTTTAAAATAGCTTCCAGAGTCATTCTGTTTTTGGTTTCTAGACAATCTCCCCATTATTCTGTAATGTTTAATACAGTTCCAAGTTTATGTATTTGGTGAAATTTCCAGGTGGCTCATGGTAAGTCCAGGGGAAATGCATACATTTTATCGATCAGCAAATGTTCAGTCAGTAGCAGAACTCTAACCCTAGCCTATCCAAAATTTTACTGTTTGAAGTTAAAGAATTCAAATAGTTCACAGCCCTATACACAGATTCTTTATCCAAAGAACTGCCATGGGGCCTGGATTAATTTCTAAGATTTGGAGGAATTCCAACCCACTTTGGTAGTAATCTTAGGGGAACTTCTAAAGCATTAGAGAGTCTACCTCAGGCAACCTTACACTTCAGGTTTTTGGATGGTCTCAGTTACAGACTATCTTCTTCTTTCTTCTTCTCTAGTAAACTACTTGACCAGCACAAACTAGATCATTCAAACATCACTTACATATTTTGCATATATAATATGAAGACCAGTGTAGTGATATTTTGTTTGTGTTTTAACAAATAAAGCTTGCCTGAAGATCAGTGTGCAGAGCTAAGCCACTAGAGGCCAGGGAGTGGTGGCACACACCTTTAAGGCCAGGACTGGGGAGACAGACACTGGGATCTCTGTTAGTTCAAGGCCACCCTGGGCTACACGAGATTGAATTTGTCCAGAAGAGAAACAGAGTTCCCACAAATGTGATCCCAGCACTTGGGAGGTGGAGACAGGAGTGATATTGCTGATCAGAGAGAGGAATATAAGGTGGGAGGAGACAGGAGTTCAATGCAGTCTGAGGACACGATCATCCTTCCGTCTGAGCATTGGTAGTTTTTGTAAAAGGTCTCCCTAGTGGCTGGCTGCACTGTTTCTGTGATCTCTCAACTTTCACCCCCAATATCTGACTCCGGGTTTTATTTATTAAGACCGATTAGAATTCATGCTACAGACCAGGAGTGGAGTTATGATGAACAACTGAATACAAAACTCAGAAGTAACATTACTTCAAGCCACTCCCTCAAGTCACAGGTATAAAAATAAAGAGCAATCACAACTCAAGAAAAGGGAAATTAGATCTAGCCCTACAAGTAAGGTAGATCCTATACATATTTTTCAATGTCCTCCTCCCTTTACTGCCTGTCTGTTTCTTTCTCACAGTGCCTGCTAGACTCTATTTGCATTTGTTTCCCTGCTGAGCACAGCCCAAAACAAAACGTCCTTGGAGAGACCTCGCCTAACTACCCAAATAATCTCCCCTTCAGCTCCCAAGTCAGACTGTAGCACATTCTCCTGCTTCTTCCACCCATTATCACTATTCCTTTCTTGCTTTAGTCACTGCTATTTCTTTGTTGGCTGACTGTCACCACTAGAATTTAGGTCAAAAGACTGTCTATTTTTTTTTCTTAGCTGAATCCCAAGAATCTCATGTAGTATTTGAACACTGGAGACAATAAATTTGTGCTAGTGAATTTTACTCATTCAAATGATTTCATCACAAACTAAATGTGTAATAGTCATGTAGTTAGTCGCTAATAAAATTCTTCATATGAGGGCCGGTGAGATGGCTCAGCAAATAAAAGTGCTGTTTGTGCAAACTAAAAGACCTTAGTTTTTGTTTTTGATGATTTTTCAAGACCGGGTTTCTCAGTGTTGCCCTGATTGTTCCGGAACTTGCTCCTTAGACCAGGTTGGCCTCTGGATTTGTCTGCCTCTCAAGTGCTGGGATTAAAGGTGTGCACCACCACCTCCTGGTGAAAACCTGATTTTATTCCCATAAAGGTGCATGGGAAAACAGACTCCACAAATCTGTCTTCTGGCCTCCACATGTATTATGCATGCATGCCCATTGACACACATCATCCACACACACAATGATAAAAACAGTACAATTTTAGAATTTTAATTTTTCTTTCTTAAAAAATTTATTTTTATTTTATGTGCATTGGTGTTTTGCCTGTCTATGTAAGGATGCCAGATCCCCTGGAACTGGAGTTACAGACAGTTGTGAGCTGCCATGTAGATGCTGGGAATTGAACCGGGGCCCTCTGAAAGAGCAGTGGACTCTTTAACTATTGAGCCGTCTTTCCAGCCCCTACGCTTTTCTCTTATATGAAATAAGAAGAAACCTGACTTCCAAAGAAATAAAGTTTTTGTATTTCTTCATTTACGTGTTGTATTCTTTTGTGGAAAATAAGTTTTTAACAGACCAATATTGAAGGCTCTATAGATTTCTTTAAATGAAATGAATACACAAATAGCCATTCTACATGCACAACATTTTATTAAATATACTTTGTGAGAAAAAGAATGCCTTAAAGTATTAAATTCCATGTCAATCAGATTATCTTACTAAATATGATGGTGAAAAAAAATCAGAGAAGCATGATTTAAATATTCTCAGAAGAGCAAAAGCCTACTTACATCTTCGGATAAGAAAACAATCATCAAAATATAAAAGGCAAAGAATTCTCTTGTAGAAGAATATATTTAAGAACTCCACCTGTTAATATTTCATTTTAAAAAGTCTACCCTAAACACACAGACACTCTCACCCTTACCATATATGCTCTGACCAGGGGAGGAGGAGGATGTAGACAATTCATTCGCACAGAGGTAAGCGGAGCACTTTCGCCGCCTAGCAGGAGAGCTCACTGGCACCAAAGTGGAAGGTGGGAGAGTATTTCTGGCTTCCACTGTGAGCCACGGGATTTCTCTACTGCTAAAAATTCTGGGGAAAAGAGGTTTCAAGTTTTAACTCTTCTTAAGGAACACAAACCTTAAACATTTCCAGGTTATACAGGGCTGTGAAAAACACAAAACTATGAAGGACATTAGCTTCTATGTGCTCTCTACTGAAATTATTTGGTGGGCATATTCTAATTATGTTGGCTTCATTACAACTAGTAATGAAACTAGCAAGTGTAATGTGATGCTACCAGGATAGCATTGATGTCAGTTGGGATGGTCTATCCTGTGTTTGGCTGCAGGAATTTGAAAGGAAGTAGGTGAAAAATAACTATACACACATTCATAATTAATACTTGTAAAAGATATCTTCACATATCAGATATCCACAAGTTGAAAAGTCATCACACATCTTGTAGGGGCAAAATAAATACTTAATGGCTGGATGACCGCTTAATACATACCATTTGAGAAAATCTGGGCAATTCAGATGATGTAGGGAAATACATATATGTAGCATCTTACCAACATAGAGTATTATGCTACATGTCAGAAATAATGCTATATTATCAAACTAGGACATGTAAAATAGCAATGCAATTACAATCAAACTTTAAGTTAAAAGTTCCTACAACTTATGCAAGAGAGTGAACCTTGGGGTTTATTTAAGAATTAGTTTTCATATTAAAAAAGTTTTATGTTGGTGAGCCATATTTATCCCTTTACATTTATATGTGAGATAGAAATTTACAGCAAGATTACAGTTTTAGACCCCTTTACAGAGGGAAAAAAGGGTTGAGTTGGACTATGACTTTAGGTACATTTGTGATCAAAATTAAATAACACTTCAAAAAAATTCAAACACATTTAATAGCAGGACCTGACAAAACTTTATACAGATCTTTTTTGAGCTATGAAAAAGAATGATTAATCTTATTTTGTAAGACCTTTAGGAAATAAAATAATTTAATTTTGAAATAGCAGCTTGATAAGATGTTCGTTCTTGTCTTGGTATTGATTGTTAAAGTAATCAAAAAGATTGAGAAATTCTAACTAGTATGGACAAAAATGTTATTCATTACTGAATACAGAACTATTTTGAGCACACAGATACTCTGATTTTATACCCACTACAATTCAAAATTCTGTAAACTGAGACATTCGATGTGTTTAATGTGGCAGATCATTGTAAATGCTTCATTATTTTATTCTGTTCAGTCCTTTTCCCATTAAGCAGGCAAACACTGTCATGACCATCTTTGGTTTTACTTCTACGAGGTCATCAGGTAATGCATATATCCGGGCACCAATCTTCCGAGCAACTGAAATGGCATATCTTGAAAAGAGAAGAAAGACACCTTGGGATTTGTTGTCTACCATGTTTTGACTTAATACATTTAAACAGAAGAATCTTTTTTATGAGATTAACTTTACAAAAAGATTAAGAATGTGATTTTTAAAAAATCATATTCTGCATACGAATTGTACTTTAAAAGATAAAAATGTCCCTGTAAATATTTTAGGTTGTGACTGTGAGCAGATCAACGTGGTCTGATATAAACTTACTTAGCATTGTTCAGTTTATCCTCATCAGTAAGGTTTTCTCTCCTGATCATTTCTGGACGAATTGCATTTGGTGCAATGGCATCTATTAAATCTAAGACAGGCAAACTTGTACTAATAGATTTATCCTAGGAAATAAAGAAAACATACATGAACATCTTACCTTTAATTTTCACAAATTCCAGCTTCTGGTCACAGTCATGTAACTGAAACCAACCTATAAATTTTCTTTGTACTTAATATTAAACTTTTCTGCAAACAACACATGTAACAAACCATTTAAATTATGATTTTCCTTCAGTCTTATTGTAAATTATAGCGTATAGAGTTGCCTCATACCTGAATATAGTTCCTACTTTTGCCAACTGTAGCATCTATTCTGTGAAAAATAACTTTTGAGATGGAGTTGATGTGTTTTAAATTAATAATTTTATATTTTGTGGACCATGAATTCCTAAGACTTGGGTTATTATTTTCAGAAAGGGAATCAAATAGTGACAGGAACCTCACATTTACAAAGATGGCGTTCTTGGTGATTTAAGTGTTTTATTTGTTGTTATATTGTAATCCTACATGACAGAAACAAATGAACTATACACTATACCTTCTTTTAACTACGAAGTACATAAGTCCAAAAGATCAAATGCTAACACAGCCAATAAACATGAAATATTTGAACTGTGACAGTAGAACACTAATACTCAAGAAGTTTCATTTTCTAGTTACTTCCAGAATGAATTAAAAAATGGACAACTACTCTAGGGGATAGAGTATTGTAGTTAAAATAAAAAATCCTGATCTGAACTGATTCTGTAACTTGCCTGCTGATGGGAAAATGATCTGTTGTTCTAAGCTTGAATAATGGCCTCAATTGCTTGCATACCCAACACTGGCTCATCCTTTACCTCTCTCTATTCTAACAGAACCCATATTTTTGCTGTGCCCATACTTTTCAATGTGGACATGAGCTTCAAGGAAAGCTCTGGCCATCCAGTGCTCTAGGGATGAACCTGAATTGCATGTAGGTCATGCATTTGAAACAAACTTTATGTGTAAAGAATACAAAACCAGATATACAATGTATCTGCGTATTAAAAATTCATAGGGAAGGGCTGGAGAGATGTCTGAGCAGTTAAAGAGCTGCGCTTCCAAAGGACCTGGATTCAATTTCCAGCACCCATGTGGTAGCTCACAACTATCTTTAACTCCAGTTCCAAGGGATCTAAGCCCTCTTCTGACCTCCACAGACACTAGGCATGCACATGGTGCACAGACTTACGCATACACAAAACACCCACAATTATAAATAATTGACAGGGAAGGGATAATTAAGAAAAAAAAAGTATCTAAAAAAGCCCTTGTGGAGAGGCAGTAACAAAGTGGAAAGCCCCTGTCTAAGATGAACAGAGCAGTTCTAGCATTACCACAATGATTTTACTTGCGCCTCAGTTAATTAGGCTTTCAGAAACCAACAACTTTTCCTGAATGCGAATGTGAACGAACCTCTGTCCTAACCAGCACTAGAACTGAGAGAAGAATCAGCTTTGGGGAAAGTTGGCGGGTTGAATGGCAAAGCAGCCATGGGTGGTGGAAGGAACTACAGGCTCAAATAGTCCTAAGTCTGACCAGCCTCTGCCTGTCTGCTATTGTTGTTAGCACCTTTCTCTTTAAGCCGATTTGCATTGCTACTCTTGAAGACAGAAACACCTTTACCTGAACTCTGGGATGGGAATGCCACAGAATTCTTGGCCATTATTGTAACAAATAACAATTTTTTCCCTCCTATTTTTTTGTGTTTTACCCTGGGGGAAGTTTTTACTGAATTCAATGAAAAGTTTAATTTTCTAAAGATTTTATCAGATCCTTAAATATTTCCAAGAAAACAGACTTATCTTCTAACTCCCCTGACTTGTACATTATCATCGAAAGATATTTTATTATTGCAAAGGGGTAGAGGATATTGTGAAAATTCCTAGTTCCATATACATTACAGTACTTTTCCTTTATGTTAAGCATAAATAAATTATATGAGGAGAAAGTCTCTAGAATCTCTCTCTTTTTTTTTTTTTTTTTTTTTGGTTTTTTGAGACAGGGTTTCTCTGTAGCTTTGGAGCCTGTCCTGGAATTAGCTCTTGTAGACCAGGCTGGTCTCAAACTCACAGAGATCCACCTGCCTCTGCCTCCCGAGTGCTGGGATTAAAGGCGTGCGCCACCACTGCCCGGCAGTCTCTAGGATCTTAAAAGAGAATGAAGCCTAGAGCTTAGCCTGATTTCCAAGATACTGAACTGTAGCATCTCTTTTCTTTGATTTGATACTCTATTTTATTATTCTTCCCGTTGTTTTTAAAAAATAAAAGTGGCAACAACAGTGATGTAACCAAGAGAGTCTTCTAAAAGATTCAACAGGAATCCCTCCACATCCGATGCCCTTTATAGACAGGCAGTGCCATTAACACAGCAAGCCCCATTTACTGAGCCCTCACTGTGTGCCAGACATGCTTAAGTTTTTTTCTGTTTGTTAACTTATTTAGTTTTACGATGATCTGTAAGACAGATATTATCTCTCTCTTAGACATGGGGAAACTGAAATACAGAGAATTAATATTATAACTTGTCCAAGAACAATTCAGTACTCAGGTACTAAATGAAGAATCACATATTATTAGGTCAGTTTCGTTTACCCATAGATGTAGCCCGACTACTAGTGCAAACTGCCAAGGTTTCTGAAAAACAGGTGTCTTTGTGCACTGCCATTCTCTTTAGCTGATTCACACAGTACTGCCGACACCTCATACTGCAATGCTCCTTTTCTTATTAATGTCCTTTCCTGAACAGTGAGTTCTTTGAGGTAGCCATGGTAACAAGGCACCTGACACAGTGAGCTTTGATATTACAGAATGAATAAGTAATATGTCAGTCACATAGGTTACAAGTCTGAGGCAAGAGTTCAACCCAGGGCCATACAACTACAAAGTTTGGTTTTGAATCTTCAAGTAGCCAGATCTTGATAAAAAAAAAAGCCAGTTCTCTTTAAAAGGTGCACAGCAGTGGACAAGTTATTTAACTTCTCGAATGCTCACAGTTTTGCTCCTAGAGTTGGTAAATATGAAGTCTGCTTAGTATAATGACTACCAGTCTCTAAAAATGGCAATTACAATTATTATTACTTGCTGATATGCTACTTCTCCGTCTTCTTAGTGAGGGAAAATTCTTTACAAATAAAAGGGTTAAATATGTCTTTTCTAACATACCTAGTCATGGCATGTCTTGAATGTGATGAATTCCCTGCTCGTGAATTCAGGCGCTTTTCTTTCTGAAACAATCACCTTTTTCACCTTACGCCTTTTACTCAATATTCCCGGTTTAGAACCAGTTTCTCCCTGATCTTGAATTGATCTGTTCTGTACAATGTGCTTTAGAAACCATCCTCTCAATGTTGCCTTTAATCAAGATGGTTGCTTCTAGCTTGTTAGCTCCCTGTGTTGTCCACTAGTTCAACCTGTCCTCCAGTTGATGTTCAAATCAACTTGCGGGGTTTTGTTTTGTTTTGTTTTTAGTTTTAAAATGTTTATTATGCTGAGTTACTTAAGGCCATTTTTATAAGGTGTATGCACTTCAAGCCTATATACCACCATCAAATCTGCTTTCTCTGTCCACTCTTCACTGACCATTGAGTCAGAAAGATCAACCAGACTGTACACTTGAGAAAATCAGTTATATGGCTTAAATTTTATGATCTACTCCATAGTAGAATTACATCCATTGTACAGCTTTGTCTTTAATATAAATGATGGACACTGAGGAGGTAAATAAACTTCTTACACTTTCTGGCTTTTTTTTTTTAGCTAGAAAAGCTATATACTAGTAATACTTCAATAAATATTCCTGTCTCTAAACGTTTCTTCTTTGTATTTGATAATTTATTCACACACACACACACACACACACACACACACACACACACATTTGCTTGCTACCAGGGTCTAACCTAGAAGCTTATGCAATCTACCATACTTCTTATTTTTAATAAATATGCAATTTTGTGTAACTTTGGCATTATAATTTCAGAGATGACCAATTACAGAATTTTATAATATACCACATTCCTATTTACATTTTAAAATTGTTTTTTGTATCTAAAACATGGAGACAAATCAGACTGAAAGTTACAAACAATAGTGCTATCCGTGTCCTCCAAGATATAAAAGAAGAGAAAAAGATGTACTTGAATTAGGACCCAGGGAACATATTTCCCAAGAGCTATTCTGTTAAAACCACTGGAAGCATTGGTTTTTATAAAGTGACTTAATTTACCAATGTATGATATTTCTGCTACTCTCAAATACTGTTAAACACACAGAGCAAAGGCAAAGAAAAGAATAAAGATGGGTAGGTGTCTTTAAAAACAGCTTAGGGTTTCATTTATTGGCACTTTGTTTTAAAAACAGAAATTGCTGGGCTTTTTCTAAACATATAATAAAAATCACAAACATAAGGGTCACTGAATGAATATGCTCAAGCAAACATGCTTATTTGTAGCTAATACCAGCTTGCATGCAACAGCAGAACACAATGAAAATGCATGAAAATTAGTGGGTATGTTTGTGCGGATTACATTCTCCGTGCTTTATGAATCGTCCACAAATGCTCAGAAGAAAGTGTTAAGTGCATTATGAAACCGGATGATAAGAATCATTTTTCCTACCAGTTTTCTCAATCCCCACTTGCATCGCCTTGGCTGGCTCTGTATGGCTTGGAAATGAGGCCAATACAATTCAGACACTGCTGCTAGGGAGCACAAAACATTACAGGCCTATATGAACAACCAACACATTGCCGCTTCTCTTTCATTTGACAACTGGATTTTTGGCTCAATTCTATTTCTGACATCATATTACCAATATTAAATGCACAAACCTGCATCTATATTCAATAGATAACCAATAGAGAATATAAGAATTCAAATTATTCCAAGTTTACACATGCCAGATAATTACTATGCCTAAATTCCTGGGTTATATGTTTCTGAACCTCACTAATGTAATTCTCATTAAAAATCCCTTCAATTAACTTAGGTATTAACTTTTAAAAGTTCTTGTTACCTTGAAGTTGGAAATAGAAGTTCTCTTGTTTGCATTTTTGAGAGTCTGATTGACCCATTTAATAATAATATCATCGTTGACTTTTTCTCCTTCCCCAAGATCTGATAACACATTCAGTGTGTATCTGCAACAGAAACGATATGAACTTGAGACAAGGGGATGAAATTTGTTTTCACTTAATTTATATCAGCATTTAAGAAAGAGCTAGGTGTGATGGTTTTCACCTGTAACCCAACACTTGAAAGGCTGAAGCTAGAGGATCGCAAGTTCTTGTCTCCAAAATTTAAATTTCTTATTTTAGTCTGGCATTTGCACTTAATTACATTCAAAAGTTACAAAGCTCACTAATCAAAACAGAACACTGCCAGAGAGTATTTTAAATATTTAAAATAATTCCTTCCAAAGCCATTTAAGAGGTATTAATAGAAAATGACTGTATTATTAGAGATTAACCCATTGTAATTTTTGAAAATACATAACCAATAGCAAACCTTTTACAGAATTAATTTATTTCACATTGTTTATTTCTTATGTACATTCATGAGTCTCCCAAAACTAGAGACATGTTTAGTTCAAATGATTTGTTGAGGAAACTCAGTGTTACAACAAAGAATGAAGACATGAGCCTTTACCTCCTCATAAGCTGCCATACCAGTGCCAGAGTAAGGGTTGCGTTCCCTTCGTTTAAGTCTTGCCCACCAATGCCAACCAACGAGAATTTGGCCTCATTTTTCCCAAGCTCTACTGCATAGTTACAGTTCTCAATCTGTAAGTAAGCAAAACTGTTAGTATTTAAAAAACAAAACAAAACAGATTTTAAGAATATTCCCAGACTATGCCAGCCTAGTCCAACCACTGGAGAAGTAACAGCAATGACACTATGTGACCAAAGGTTAGTTCTTAACAACCAAGTGAAACAATTACACCCAATTTACAGGGAAGTGATCAAAACAACAAAAGGGGCTGGAGAGATGATTCAAAGGTTAAAAGCACTGGCTGCTCTTCCAGAGGACCTGAGTTCAATTCCCAGCAATGACATGGTGGCTCACAACAATCTAAAATGAAATCTGGTGCCCTCTTCTGGCCTGCAGGCATACATGCAGGTGGAACACTGTATACATAATAAATAAGTCTTAAAAAAAAAACAAAGTGAGTAATCTAGATTATGAAAATAGATGACTTTAATCCCAGCTTTTGGAAGACAGAGGCAGAGGCAGGCAGATCTCTGAGTTTGAGGCCAGCCTGGACTACAGAGTGAGTTCCAGGACAGGCGCCAAAGTTACACAGAGAGACCCTGTCTCAAAAAAACAAAAAAAAGGGGGTGGGGGAAGAAAATGGCTAAACAGTGCTAGTCTCCCCTTCAATTTGACTACAGTTTATTAGAAAGCCTATGGATGTGTTCTCTGAAATTCAGCTCCTTGCCCACTTGATTCTGCAAAGGCCTTGTCCGGGATGTAGCTGCTGTGCAGGAGTCTCCTCCTAGATAAGACATTCTACCTTGGAGGGAAGTTTCTTCAGCCACAGTGTGTTCTAAAGGGAGGCAAAATGCTCCATCTTGCAGGGAAGCTCCTTAAAATTCAGTAAGGATGCTGAGAATCAGCATCGGAGTAGTTAACCTGCTTAGAAGAGTCTGAGACCAGCTGAGCCATTGGAAAAGGATTTTCCACCCTATTAAGCTGCCTGTGGGCTGTGCAGTGTGCTGCAGGTTTCCAGCTTTCGTTAGCTGTATGTCACTCATGCTGGGGTGGGCATTGGTGTTATTTCTGCTCCTGTAAGTGACCCCTCACTCCGTACTCTTTTAAGGTACCCCAATAAAACTCACTGGCTCACCAATGTGGACTTTGGAGGGATCTTCACTTTGGTCTGTATCAGTTCTCTATCTGGAGTGGGAAGATGCTTGCTTGCTAAAGTCACCCCAGGAACAAAGAGTCACACGACAGTAGTTCAGTGGTAGAGTACGTTCCCAGTATGTGTGAGATTCTTGGGTTCCCAAGAACCACAAAACATAATTAAAAAATCTTAACTATGCCATCCAATTATCTGGCCCTTATTAGTTTCCTTAGAGCCAGAACTATGTTATGCTTAGTTTTTACGTGTTTTCTTTTGTTATGCATAGTATCAATTTCCTATAAAAAGTGTTCAGTATAAATCCCTATAGTTGGGAGGTAGTGGCACACTTGGGAGGCAGAGGCAGGCGGCTCTCTGTGAGTTCAACGCCAGCTGGTCGACAGAGCAAGTTCCAGGACAGGCTCTAAAGCTACACAGAGAAACCCTGTCTTTAAAAAAAAAAAAATCAGAACACAAATCTCTATCATCCTCTCCACATTTCAGCTTTGTTCTCAGCACAGTGCCATCTACAGGAAAAATCCGATTTGTCAATACTTGTGGTGTGAATAATGTCCCCCAGAAGCTGAGGTATGTGCATGCTCAGTCCCTAACTGATGAAGTGTTTAGAAGGATTAGGCAGGGTGGCCTTGTTGGAGGAGGTGTGTCGCTGGGTTTCAAAGACCACAGCAAGCCCGGTGTCTCACTCTCTGCCTGCTGCCTAAAGGTCAGGATGAAAAGCTCTGAGCTACTGCTCCAGCACCAGGCCTATCTCCTTCCCACCATGATGCCAGTGGACTAAACCTCTGAAACTGTAAGCAAACTAGATGCTTTCTTTTATAAGAGTTGCCATGGTCATGGTGTCTCTTCACAGCAACAGAACATAACTAAGACAAATGCTAAGTAAATCATATCCCCACCTACTTACTCATTTCTAGTCAGAGAAATCCAGTTAAGTCCTTTCTAACTGTTTGTTTTGGTGCAGTCTCTACAGAGGCTTCTTAATCAGTCATCATCTGGTGACATGTGTATCGGAGGTACGCATTTTATGTTTTTCACTGTTTTCCTCTGTGTGTTTATAGTTGTATGTAGGTAGGTGTGTGCAGGTATATATAAATGTGGCACATGCATGCCACAGCACTAATGTGGAGGTCAGAGGGCAACCCCAGGCATCAGTCCTCATCTCCACCTTGTTATTCTGCTGCATACCCTCAAGTTTTAGGCGATTCTCCTGCCCCACTCCCACTTCCCTATAGGAGCACTGGGGTTATAGACACTGCTGCTACGTGTCCAGTTTTTATGTGAATTCTTGGGATTTGAACTCAAGTCCTAACACTTGTAGAAAGGACTTTTCCCACAAAACCATCATTGCAACTCCCTGCCCCCCACCAGGTATTTCTGCACTGATGAAATTATAAGCTCTAAAAATCTCTCTTGTTTTTATTTTGGTATTTGGGGGTTTTGTCACATGCATGTAGTATCTGCAGAAGCAAGGAGAGTGCATGGGATCTTCTGAAACTAGAATTATACATGGTTGTGAGCCAGCATGTAGGTGCTAGGAATTAAACCTAGGTCCTCTGGAAGGACCTGCTGACTGCTGAGCCATCTCTTTAGCCCCAGGTCTTAAAATTTCATTACACATGTAGAAAAAAAAAGTGTTTACTAAATACATCTTGGAAGAAATACTAATTAAGAAAAAGAATATAATTAGTTTTCTTTCCCAAGTCAGTCAAGACTCCATTCAAAACAGTTAAGCCAGAGATGCAATCATACACACACACACACACACACACACACACACACACACAATATAATTTTTTTATTAAAAAACTAAAACAAGTTTAGTACTCATAGTTGATTATTCCTGCTTAGCATATTTCATAGAAATAAGCACTATGGGGATGTATATAATTGCGATAAGTGAAATTAATTTCCAGTTTATGAAATAACATGTTACAGTATGAATAGGAAAAAAGAACAGTGAGGATGAATGGGAAACATTTGCAGTTAACGACAGTCACGGCTCTATGTGAAATGTGTTTCAGCAAAGACAGATTCTGAGGAGAAATGATGGTAAGAAGGGAGATGGGATTGCTAGCGTAGAGCCCAAGATGATGCCGATACAACCAGCAATGACTAGGAAACCACAAATTAGTGCTACCATACAGGAGAACGTGTGGTCTATCTGGAGTAACATCTGGCTTTCAGTTTGGTATATAGCACTATACACGGCTTTTTACATAAGTTTTAGGGGCTGAGTTGAGGCTCTTATATCTGCACCATCAGCACTTTCCCACCTGAAACCTCTCCCCAGCTTGACTTTCTAGTTTCTCATGAGAATGGTGAGCTGACATTACAAGATCAAAAGATTTTATTAATATTCCTGTTACTTTTTTTTGTTTGTTTGTTTTTTTGTTTTTTGAGACAGGGTTTCTCTGTAGCTTTGGAGCCTGTCCTGGAACTAGCTCTTGTAGACCAGGCTGGCCTCAAACTCACAGAGATCCGCCTGCCTCTGCCTCCCGAGTGCTGGGATTAAAGGCGTGCACCACCACCGCCCAGCTCCTGTTACATATATTATTAAAGCGATTTTAGAAGTGCCATAAAAATGAACACTTATTTTCTAAGGTTTCATTTCTCAGCAACAGACTGCCCCACCACTATCCATTTCCTTCGGCCTCCACCCCTCTTCTACTTTCCCTGTGACAAAATTCAATCATTTTCTGGATTCTGACTCAAATACAGCCTCCAACATGAAGCCAGTCGGATGGGAGAAGGTGTGGCCCTTTTCTCTTTAGAGCCCACAGTGCCCATGTCGCTCACAGTCACGGGCACGCATATCTTACAGCCATCGTTTCTGGAGCACCTCCTAAGCAGCAGCTCCACGGCTCGCGCTTTTTTTCTGTCACGCGCCACGCCATGCACGTAGAAAGAAATCAGAATGCACCTCATGAATAAATGAATGAGGAAGCAGCGAAGATTTAGCGAGTGGTGGCAATTATAGCAGAAGAGGGCACTTAGGCTGCATCTCAATAACAGAAGTACCAAAACTTGTTAAAGATGAAAACAGTGTATTAAGTGTCTGCCTTCATCTGTCCAAACACTCGGTAATAACTGAGCTTATGAAGAACCCGTTACGCTTAGTGCATCTTGAGGTGAAATAAATCTATAGGCACAAACCACACACCAATATTGATAAATCGACACCCTGGACTTCACATCAGAGAAACAAGGGTAGAGCTACAGTCACGCCTCTCACCTTCTTCATGTTGCCTCCGAGAGCAGGGTACGGGGGCTTGTTGACATGGCTCCAGTTGACCGGCACGCGGATCATCTCATAGAGCTGGAAGATCACCAAGGCGTCTGTAAGGTCACTAAAACAGGACGGAAATGCACATAAGAGAGGGAAAACCGCCGGTCACTACGACTGTCCTACAGATGGATATGTGTCTTTAAACGCGTGAGAGTCGTCTAAAGCTAATAAATGACAAGGCATTCATTTCACCTCAAACGTTCAACCTGAGGATCTGTCCAACCTTTTCATGTTTACAAGGCATTTGTACATGTATATACACTCATATACATGCACACATACAAAGAAGTATGATAAAGACTATTGCCTCAACTATCCTTACTATGAACTCCTGGGCTGCCCTCAGATATGTTAAATTTGGTCAGAAAATACAATATAAAAAGTTCTACAAGATACACTAAGTATTTAAAAGCAAGTGGCAGGCCACTCATATAGTTTGATTTCAGCTTTATGCATATGTAAGAACTGCTAAGAGCGATCACTTGTGAGCAGGGAAAAGGGAATGAGAGGGAACAAGGGGAATTGCATGTTTTATTTTATTCTATACAGTTAACATTGTTTGAGACTTACACAATAGAATGAGTTCATGTGTTATATATTATGATTTTTTAAAACTTTAAAAATAGTTATAGGAAAATTATAGCTATTCAGTGGGAAGCTGTTCCTGTTCAATAATAAAAGTTAGGAGGATGGATTTTACAAGGAAGTAGGAGTTCTGAATGTGAGACTACTAAAGAACACTGTTACTTTGGATTCAGAAAAACACAAACTCCAAAAGGCTAAAGTCTGTCAGGTCTGTTTCAGCTCTTGGTGTGAAGGAAATAAAGCAGTATCAATGTGGTAGGTAGCAGTAGGGGAAGGAATGCGTGCCTGTTCTCCTCCAATAGGTTATCCACTGGCTATGTTCTGCTAAGGTTCATATCAGAGTTACTTTTCCTTCTCTGGGCACACACCAAGCGGCAGTGAATGAATGAAGCCGGCTCTGTGCTAAGTGATGGAGACATCTCATGTACAGTTATCAAGATCTGAATAGTACATGAGCATTTTGTGTGCAGACATCACTAAAGTCGTTGCAAGTTCTGGGGTTTCACCTATGTCTCTCTCTCTCTCTCTCTCTCTCTCTCTCTCTCTTCTTCTTCTTCTTCTTCTTCTTCTTCTTCTTCTTCTTTCTTCTTCTTCTTCCTTTCCTGCTTTTACTTTAAATGCATGTACCCTGCTTCTTCTTTACTGTGGTATTATTATTATCCATGTTCCGCACATTCAAAACCTGAGACTCAGAGACCTGAATAATTTCCAAGGAGTTCACAATAAATTCTAAAACCAAATGGTGATAGAAAAGTTCCAGGACTAATAGTTCCAGAAATATATTTAACAGCTTATTTAAAGAAAAGAATATTTAGTTAAAATCAGCATTATAGTCAGTCTAGTAGCTTTGGAATCAACTGAGTGTATTATAGGTTGGGAATTAAATGCTAAGGTTGGGCTAGGAATATAACCAGACCTGAATTCACAGACACATACTGTTGCCTACTCTTTTTCTATCTCCAAGGGTTCCCTTTAAAATTATGTTACTTTGAAGATCTTCTAAAAGTGAGCTACATCTTTCTCAAGATAAAAATTGCATATGCCTTGATGCCTTTACTAATATCAAGAATATCATAATAATAATCAAACATCTTTTAACTAAAAATTTGGTCAATCCTCGTCTTTCAACCATTGAGAACTTTAGTGTCCTCAATATTTATAAAAGTTACGTTGACTTTCAACAAATCTTAATCCTTTCTATGTGTGTGTGTGTGTGTGTGTGTGTGTGTGTGTGTGTGTGTGTGCATATGCATGCATGTACATGTTTTATGTTTGGGAGATGTGTACATATTCATGTACACATGGCCACCTGAGGGCATTAGGTGTTGTTTCTCAAGAGCTGTCCAACCTGTTTTTGAGGCAGGGTCTCTCACTGGTCTGGCATTCACCAAATCACCTACCACTGGCAGCCTGCCTCATTCTGGCTCTGTGAGCACTGCATACACCTAACACCTGACAAAAATTCACCCATACTCATAAAATAAAAAAAGTACATCCCAATTTTAAAAAAAGTTTAATCGTTAATACTAAGAAAATACATGTTCACTGTTAGAAAATAAGTCCAATTCATATTATAATGATAGTCTCTATTCCTACTACTTAGACT
Organism: Ondatra zibethicus; assembly: GCA_004026605.1. Taxonomy (NCBI): domain Eukaryota; kingdom Metazoa; phylum Chordata; class Mammalia; order Rodentia; family Cricetidae; genus Ondatra; species Ondatra zibethicus. Next base: position 135,884 of record PVIU01002177.1, on the reverse strand, counting down.
TGTATAATTTGATATGTACTTATCAAGACTTTCTTTAAGAATCATTTACAAATTTACATATAATCAATTTGAAACTAAATCAGATCATACTTCGACCTATTGCTAATTTATTCTCAATAACAAACTATAGACGTCTTTTAAATGAATTCATAAATGTATAATTACACCTCTCTCCAATGCTGGAGTTTTAGCTGCCCTGCTTCTATAACAAAAGCTCTAGTCTAATTGCTATACATCTCTTCATCCAGCTGGAAATTATAGACTTGTGTTTTTAAATGTCTATTAAAATAATAGTTACTAAAATAAGACAATGCTGGTTTCAATTTTAATTAATATTTTAATAAATAGAAAGGAACAGAAATCCTTGGCTAGGTCCAGCAAGTTGACTCTGGTAAAAGTGCTTGCTTTGCAAGCCTGATGACTTAGGTTTAGTCAAGGTCAAGGTAGATGGCGATAACAGATTCTAAAAAGTTCTTCTTTGAACTCCACATGCACACCATGGTATGTGTGCACCCCGACATGCAATAATGTAAAATATAATTTTAAAAAAATTCACAGTGAATTTTTTTCTGCTAAAAATTAATCTTTAGCTTATATATTCAATTCCTTCTTGAAGATGTTTCTTTGGTATTTAAATTATTGATAGATTTAGTTAAATTTTTTTTATTAAAAATGTTGAAAGTGAGATTGTTAGCTTGCATTTTTGTCTAGGCTATATTCTTTTATGTATGTGTGTGTTCTAATGAAACTTTATTTGTAAAATCTGAGATATAAAATTTCATATATCACAAATACCATCTGACTGAAAAAGTCTTTCAATTGTAGGAATCCGTTGTTGCTCTCAGGCTCAGATACGTACATGTATATTTAAATACATATTAATACTTATATATTTAATATATATTTATTAAAAATTTGGCCTGCAAGCTACAGATTGCCACCTCTGCTTAGAATATAAGCCCCATGGGATCCACAGTTCATCAATGTTTCCCAATCGTATGAGAATTCCTGGTGGAGGGAGAAAAGCCCTTCCTGTACCTGAGGGCTGAAGGGAAGGAGACCAGCTACATACATGGTGCTAGCTGAACATATCTCAAACATGGCCCACCTTGTTTTGGAGAACCAAGAAAAGTACAGGAACAAGAAACAAAGACACTGGTAGTGATAGGCCATCCAAGGACTGGTTGAGAAGAGTCCCTAGACCTCAAGGTAGCCGTCTGCCTCTAGCCCCAACAACCTTCTTTATCCTTTGTTTTCTAGACCCATATAGTCTATACTCTTAACCTCTGAGCCATCTCTCCACCCCCATCAAGGCTATATTCTATAATAAAGAGAAAAGAAACACTTTCTCTTACCCATGCCTAAAGAGACACATTATTACCACTAGCAGAAAGCATAGGACATAATTTAATAAATATTTTTATAACCCTGTTAATGTATACTTGCTATGACAAAATCAGAGCTACTATATTGTCTCATTATGCCATTCCTGAATGTATACTCGAAGGATTCTAAGTTAGCATACCACAGAGAAACTTGTAAATTCAAGTCTATTGCTGTATTACTCATCTAAGATATGAACCAGCCCAGATGTCTACCAACAGAAGGATAAATAAGCTACATTTGATCCATACGCGTAGTGTAATTTATTCAGGGCTAGGGATGTAACTCAGTGGTAATATGTTTGCCACTCATGTACAAAGCCCTGGGCTCAATCCTCAGTATAACAACAAAAATTGAAAGATTACCTTGCATGAAATTAGGATACACATAGAAAAATTGATGCAAATGGAAATTGTTATTCTCAGTGAAGTAAGTCAGACTCAGGAAGACACAGTGCATGTTTCTCTCATATGCAGGACCTAGACTTAATCTATACATGGATATATGTAGGATATGAACATAGAAAAGGGATGATGGGAAAAGAGGAAAAGACCTAAAAAGGGGGATCTGCAGAGAATGAAGCAGGTCTTGCAAAAGGGGGAGGAGGATGGATAGACAGTGGTAAGGAAAAACAGTGATGTATAATGATATGTTTTGGGGAAAATAAAATGAATTTTAAAAAATTTTAAAGAATAAGAAAAATTAAAATCATTATCCAGAGAAATGAGTTATTTCTACACATGAGGAAAATCTTATGTGAAAAGTACAGTATAAATAAGGCATAAAAATAAATGGAAAACTATGAGTTATAGTGACATATAGATGAGAAAATGTATTAGATATTATTGTTATTCTAATCCTTAGTGCTGAAATATAATTTTCTTTTTCTTTTGATTTTTTTTGAGACAGGGTTTCTTTATGTAGCCTTAGCTATCCTGGAACTTGATCAGGCTGGCCTTGAACTCACAGAGATCTGCCTGCCTCTGCCTCCCCAGTGCTGAGATTAAAGGCGTGCGCCACCACTGCCTGGCATGAAATAATTTCTTATTTTTGTGATCAACAACTATAAAAATGTGGAAATTTACTCTTTATACCATAATTAAATATTATTATCATCATACTGTCTTTTTACATAACACTAAAACCATCCAAACAAACAAAACAGATTGCCCATTCCCAGCATTCCAAATGTTGGCTAAATTCTTGTGGTTTGGGAGAACCTCCTCATGAAAACATACCTAGAAGGGAAACTTAAATTAGATTATGACGATAAGGTTGAAACATAGGCAACCATTTTACCTGTACAAGTGGTTGATGTATGGGTTGACCCCCAGTGAATTCATCCAGTTCCTGAACGTCCTCTCCTCCTTGCTCTCTCCTAGGGTAGAGAAAAACCCACACTGATGACTCGGGCCAAAGTAACTAAGAACTATTCTTGAAGCATCCTGGAGGGGTAAACTGGCCACTTTGTCTGATGTAATTTCTTTAAGGGGAAAATGTTTCTCATCCCAACTATGTAGGAAGCCTCCGTTTGTTCTCTTTCCATCTAGATCCCCTTATCTGAGGTCTGTGAACTACTGAGCCATGGGGTTTTCTGTCCAGGGATGCAGCAGATAGTATAAATACAATTTAAGTAGCATAAAATTATGACCTGGTTTGGCCAAATATAAAGCCAGTCTTTTAGCCTGCAAGGTAACAAACAGCAGAGTAAACAAACTAGAAAATTTGACCTTTCTCAAATGCAGCATTTCTACATTTGGGCAGATTACAGGTAGACAAGAACCTTCCTGGACACACAAATCTAAACTTTACAAATAATAGGGGAGAGATTTCAGGTGATGCAAAAAACATGCAGTGAGGAGTATCAACATTCTTCAGCTTTCTGCATTACTTTAGGTTGCTACTACCGAAAACTCATGAGGAACACAGACCACCACAGCATTCCATTTTGTTCTGATACATTTCATCACTGCGAGTTACTGGACCCCAGTGAGCACCTCAAGGGGATAACTCAGCGTTACTTCTGGGTACTTCTGTTTAGCCTGTCTCCCTGTACACCATCTGTTCAAAAAACATGAATATGGTATGCACAACTCAGAAGAGAGGTGAGCTCTCCCTGCCGTATCTGCCTTACAGAATCTACTGACAGCAAATGGTTCTAAGTGACTGCATCTTGTCTTATTCTTTGACAAAGCGGGAGGACAATCAAACAACTTAGACTGTATCTTATCACCAAACTCCCTGAAGTTAAAACCTTTATACTTCTTAAAACATTTATGTGTCTCATCACTTCTAATGCTCAGGTCAGTATACATCACTCTTTGGCCCATAAGAGACTTACAGTGCCATTTGGCATAGAAATCTATAAGCACCTAGACTCCAGAATTCATTCTTAGTCATCTCTATGATCACCTTCAAATTAAGTACTACAGAGTATGAACCCAAATATCCACAAAGGACTAAATATTCATACAATCTAAAGGATTCTGTTTATTTCCATCAAATATTCAGTAAATAAACTGCTCACCCTATTTCCAATTTTCAATGCTATATTTTCAATGCTATTATCTAATAGTTATCAAAATCTATATAATCTAGCTTTATTAACCAAATAATTTTTTGCTAAAATTCTATCCCCTCTAATCTCAAAAAGTAACTGATCATTCTGTCATATCTGATACACTACTTTATAATAAACAACCTATGTGGGAAAACTTTTATTAAAAGAGCAAACTCAAACAACTGTTGCAGATTACATCCCTGACCTGCTTCCAGCACATCATGTTCACTGCTTGACAACCTGGAGTTGCCTTTGCTTCTTTCTCTAACTTTCTGATACCGAATCAAGATACACCCCCCCACCCCCGGTAACTAGGAAATTTTTACATTGCTTCTAGTTAGGAAAGTCCAAATTACGTTTTTAAATCACAAAAGATGTCACAATTTTTGATTAAGATATCAAAGTCTATTGAGACTGTTGATGCAATGGTTATTTGAAAAGACATTAAATTTAAATTTAAAAGTTTGGAAACTGTTATAAGTTTTAGCGATTTGTATTTTTTTTCTATTCTTAACTAATTGTGTTATTTTGATTTTTAACGCATGGAAAGTAAAACAGATTTTCTAAGTGAGCATTTATTTACCTAGTGCCACTTAAGTCACCTTGGTAAGTAGATGCTCAAAGGCAGAAGCACTATGCATTAGTTCAGGAGCCACAGAAAGCATTTCAAAAACATATGTATTGCAGACTAGAAAAATGCCTTTAGATTGCAGAAAAATATCAATTTCTAATTACTTGCTAGCACTATAAAATATTTTTATTTGCAAGTCAAATTGGCAAGTTTCAATAAAACAGTATTTTTCAAACTGTTATTAAGAAGACAGAAAGAGAACTAACATAGGCAAGACTCACTGCATGTGCGTTCCTCCTCCTGCCCTAACCACTAATAAACACATACTGCAGATTAAATGCTTTCACTCACGGCCACATTCAACCTCTTCTGTGACTCTTCGGAGTAAACTATTACTTGTGTTTTATATATATAAGAAAGTCAAAACAGGGCTGGAGAGATGGCTCAGTGGTTAAGAGCACTAGCTGCTCTTCCAGAGGTCCTGAGTTCGATTCCCAGCAACCACATGGTGGCTCACAACCATCTGTAATGAGATCTGGAGCCCTCTTCTGGTGTACGGGCAGACATAGAGGCAGAATGTTGTATACATAATAAATGAATAAATAAAACAGCAACAAAACTTTCTTTCAAGGTTACTGTGGTCAAGAATAAAGGGAAAAAAAAAGAAAGTCAAGGCTCACAGTTGTTACTTGGATATTAAATGGTGGAACCATGATTTGAACAAAGTCTTTCTAATGTTATGGTCTATTTAGTTTCTCAGATAGTCTCTCTGTATGCAGAATACATGTTTGGCACAATTTGATACGAATGCTTCAAATTTATGGGCTTTTAAATTTCATTAGTTCCCTTTAGGAAAAATTCTCTGCCAATGAGACATACTAATATATGAATTTGAGGTGTGATAAGTTCAAAGCAAAATTTCATAAGGATCTGTCAAAAAAAAACAAATTTACAGAGGAAAATAATTTAATGATAGCCAAAGTCAAATGCATTTTTGGCAGCTATGTCAGGACATACATATGTTCTAGATAGAGATGATTGATAAATATTTCCTACAGTATCCTAACAAGTTTAGGGATACTAGAGGAAATATGTAGCAACCGTGTTCACACTGGGAACTCTCAAAAGCATGCGGAACACTAGCAAAGGAACCCACACATGACAGAGGAGAGCGCGCAAGTTGGAAAAGGTATTTAGCAAAGAATTCAGTGACTCTAAAAAGCAGAACATTTTTAATATGCCACTCTAAACAATGCCTTCTGTTGTAAGACACAGAGGGATTCTGAAATTTTCCAGACTCAAAAATAAAAGTCTTCTTTTTTAAATTAATTTTTAAAATTCTAGGTTTTTTCCCTAATTTTTCTTCTGCTTAAAAAAAAATGAAGTCTATGTTTTTGACATTTTCCCTCTCAGTTATGTATCTTTTCAAAGAGTATAGTCCTTATTTGGCAGGACTCTCAAAAAGAGTGAATTAAATTAACTCTATAACTAAAAATACCTATAATCTGAAATTTTAGTGGTTGTGACACTGTAGCTATGAAGTGATTGGAGCTCCAGCTGCGGCAGCCCAGGAAAGAGATTCTGAAGCTGACTTGCTCTGTCTCATCGGGGAAGAAGAAAGATCAGCCAGCCAAGAGGACACACTGCTACAGGAAATTCTCCTATTTTCCCAAAGCAGAGCGACTAAGCCTTAGGTTGCCTCACCCCCTGGCAGCTAGCCCAGCCACCAGCTTTTTACTCTTCATTTTAATATTCATGGTGTTGGTGTGGGTGACGGTGTGAAATGGGAGAAAGTGGAAGAGAGTCTGGGTGACAGAGATGAGGAGAGAGAGCTCGTTATTGAGAATGTTTTTGTCAATAAGACAATTCATATGCTGTAAGCTTCAATGACTTTATGATCATCAATAATATGAAACAAATTATGTTGTAAACTATGAATAAATCCTTTCAAAGACAGTTACGATTAAAAGATTTGTCACAGGAGAGAGATAAAATCATGAAGTCTAATTGTCAGAACTAGGTCTAATATGTTTACCACAATATTCCATCGCTATAGAAGGCAAATTAGGTAGAGTGTACATAATCAAAGCCTTGCTCTAGCTAATAATTTCATTTGCATTTCTTGCTTGTAGTCATTCATTCTATAGGTATATTAAGACAACATAGCATGAAATTGCAAAACAATAAATATCAACCCAAGTGGAAAGAATAAATACCACTAATAAAAGGAAAATTCAGAATGAATGTATTTATAGAATATAGAAAAGTACTAAATACAGTACCTACATTAGGAGGGGTCAAATCTGCATTTCATGAAGCAAAACAGGAAAGTATTATATTATGAAACAGATAACAATCACCTAAACACAATAAATAATGAATATGATAATTTTTTCATATACTCAAAATATTAAAAAGAGCAATAATGAAGTCAAACTTACTTTCAAAGGGGAAAATGCTATCAAGGATTACTTTTCTAATAGACAATTCATTCTCTACATTGGTGGCAGAGTTAATAGAGAGTTCATTCTCTACATTGGTGGCAGAGTTATGTTACAGGATCGTTTATGAGAATTCTTTAAATGTCTGATAGTTTCACTTAACTCCTCTGGAGCAATGGCAGGTAAGTCAGATATACTCAGCATTTTCTTACAACAAAACCCAGCAATCATGTTCTGTAATTTCAATTTCTGTGACTGCACATGTAGACACATCACCTAATCGCGTCTCCCACCACAGTCCCCTACCCAGGACGGTGAAGTAGGACAAAAAGAAATACAGTAGGTCAGCTCGAGGCAGAAAGAACATACCTTCCAATAAATTGATATCAATGTCATTGTTATCAGGCCTATGTAGGCACGGGTATGTGTTAAAGAGGTTCGCTACAAAGGCTAGATTTAGCTTTGGGTTTCCTGAAACCACATCTGCAGGAGTAACAAACTGCCTGCAGCCAAGCTTATCCGCTTCCTGAAGCATGAATCCAGCACGCTTTAGGTCGTTTTTCTCCTACACAGGGAAATAAAACAAAAATAATGACATAATTTTATAGGTACAATATTTACAAGCAATTATCTTTCCACAAATGCTTCAAATAATACCAGAATGTGAAAGAATCACAAATCAACCTCAACCATTCATTTTAAATATTTTAAAGTCTCTTGGGGGGCTAGAAAGATGGCTCAGAGGTTAAGATCACCAGCTGTTCTTCTAGGGGACCTGTGCTCAGTTCCCAGCACCTACATGGAGAGTCACAGCTGTCTGTAACTCCAGTTCCTGGGCATCTAGCACCCTCTTCTGGCCTCTAAAGGTACTAGGAACTTACATGGTGTACACAAGGCAGAAAGAGGATGGAGGAAGGAAGGGGGGAGGATGGAGAGGTAGAAGGGGTTACAAAGAGAGTGCTATGTTGTAAATTTCGCTGCACTCAGTAATCAAATTCAGAGTTTAAAAGTAGAATAGATGAGTCACAGGAGTCAGGAGGAGTGGATGGTTACTGTTGCATGGAAAGAGTTTCACTATGAGATCAAGAACATCACTACTGTTCTTGAGAGAGACAGTAGTGATGGTTACAAAGAACGAAGGACGTACTGAATACCACTGAACTATACACTCAAAAATGACAATTTTTATGTCACATATACTATTACTACAATATATAAAACTAGTTTTTAAAAAATCACTTACATTAAATCCTGAGAGATCAATGGCAATGGCATGTCCACCATCTCGGTCACTTTTAGGAGCAATCTGATTAAGCAGATGAAAATAGGCTTTTGAGTCCTTCAAGAAAAGAAAAAAATAGCATTTTAAAACCAATGAAATAAAAAATAATTTTAGGGGAAAAAGTGTTCTCATCTAAAACAAAATGGTGTATTAAATAGCATAGGGCATCATTACCCAGGGGTTCCTGAATACACAACACTACTGCAGGCTTCTGGCTTCTCTTACACCCTGGAGCTTCTAGCAATGCTGTCGCCTATACCTAGAATCTCTCCCCTCCCCTTACCTTTTTCATGTGTTCACATCCCCCAGCATCACTGTCTTCTAGGCTCAAGTCAAAGGTTTACCCTGGGAAGGCTTTGCTGGGCTCTCTAGAATGAACCTGTGCATCCCTACATCATGCTGCACCCTTCTCCATCTCTGTACATAAACTGTAACCCCGTGAGATTACGTCATCTAACGTGGTCATCTCCAAAGATGGCTGCTGTATTTTTTTTCCAAACATACATGAAGTTTTTCCCAGCAGGAAGCAGGAGCTATTTCCCCTCCTTTCCTATTTAGGCTGACCTGGTTACTCACTCTGACCAACAGAATGCTTTGACTGCCCTAGGGATTTCAAGTTCCAAATCCCAAGGAGTCTCTGGTTCCTCCCTCTTGAAGTTAACCTCTCCCTAAAATGCCTGTCTGCTATCCTCAGCGTGTGAGGAAGCCCGAGCAGCCGTGTGGAAAGGCCTGGCAGAGGAGCACTAAGACACATGACTGACGCCTTTGTGCTCCTTTCAGATCAGCCAGACTGACAACTGATCCCTGAAGACAAATGGAGAGGAAACCACCGAGCCAAGCTGCATCAGCACACACAATTATGAGAAAAACTAAATCGTTGTTTAAAGCCAGTAAATTTTGCATGGTTTGCTAGGTCTAATTGGTAAACTTCTCAGAAGCCTTTACATCACCATGCCTGGTGTAATGTCAGGAGATTCTTAATAAATATCTGAATGAAATGAATTGAATTTTAAGGAGATTGAGACCACTAAACTTTTAGAACAGTAGTTAAGACCTGAAAGCAGAGAAAACTATGTCACTTTTGTGGCAAAAGGTGACTAAAGGCATTATATTTGAAGAGGAAATATGAATAAAAGACATCACTACTCTAATTTTTTTCCAGATAATTCTGGGAAAAATAAATCACAAGAAGAAAAGTCATAGGGATCCAGTTTGGCAGCGCCTGTGCCCGCAGTAACTTTGGGGAAGGTACTGGTGGGCAGAAGTGGATGCTACAGTTTCCTTGACGAGGCTCTCCCATAGAGAGGAAAGTGTTTCCAGGCGACTCTGGTTAGGAGTCATACCATAAGGTTCCCAGAGTCAACTGAGTCCCCATGTCCTCAGACAATTTGATTTTCTATTAGCTGGCTACTCACAAAATGAGAGGAAGAGTACTGAACCCTCAGGGCTCCAATCCAGCAAACAGATGCAACAATGCTTAGTTCATTATAATTCAGTGGGTCAGTGGCAGGGGGAAATGATTAATCTATTAAAGCTATCACTGCCTTCATCTCAAGCCAGTTGTAAGTCTTATTTTTTTTAAATATTTATTTATTTATTATGTATACAATATTCTGCCTGCGTGTATGCCTGCCAGCCAGAAGAGAGCACCAGACCTCATAATAGATGCTTGTGAACCACCATGTGGTTGCTGGGAATTGAACTCAGGACCTTTGGAAGAGCAGGCAATCCTCTTAACAGCTGAGCCATCTCTCCAGCCCCCGTAAGTCTTATTTTTAAAAGTCAATAAATCAATTTATTATTTTAAACAATCTTGGTGAATATAATTGGTAGCATCTAACTCAGACAGGAAAAGGTAAACCCTCCTTTTTCATTCCCAAACATCTTTGTGGATTCAAATCCAAGTCTGAACCCCTATTCCTATATCCTACACCTTTATTTCATTGCAATAAACTCAAACGTGAAAATCTAAACCCTGTGCCAGTGAGGTGGCTTGGTGGGTCATGCACTTGCTGCGGAAGCCTGGTGTCCCAAGAACCATCTACAGGACCCACATGACAGTAGGAAAGAATCAACTCCCATAGTTTATCTTCTGGCTGCCACACACATATTATGACATATGCTCCCCACCAAAATAATAATAACAATAAAAAAAAGAATATAATTTTCAACCATCTAAACCTTAATGTCCTGGCTGAAGTTGTTGATGGTGCGCCACCCTGCGTTGGTCAGATGGTAGTTCACCCATCGTAGCAGCAGCTCCTCAGGAGAAAGCCTCATCAGCTCCTCTAGCTCCTCCCCTTCCTTTAGCAAAGCAATCAGGGCTAAGAGGGAAACAGAGATGTCAGCTCTTCCTTCACGGGCTATCCACAACTGACAAGTAATGTATTTGATGATCTTACCTTCGTTCCTAGAAATCTCAATGTCAGCAAAAAGACCAACTTTGATGATCTGCCAGAGAAGCCCCAAGACCAAATGCGGCTTCCCTTCTTTGAGATCCTGTGCACCAATGTTGACCACAGTGCAGCCAATGGCCGAGGCAGAATTCAGCGCTAGATTCAGATTTTCCTGGATTGCCAAAAGAGATACACAAGTGAGGACATATTTCTAAAGTCTATTTCACAAATCTGTTTGTAACAACTGATTGAAAAAAAAAACAGATTTTTAAACATAATATTTATACAAGTAAGCTACTACTAGTAAAAACTCACATGGCTAACTGTCACCTAGACAGGCCAATGAATGTCAGATCTCCATTTTTGGTCCACATGCCCCCTGCAAGCATCCACTTCAAGGCTGTATATAGTGGATATATCTGCTGTGTGTTCTAAAAGCACCTCAACCCAGCGTGTCTAGAATACCCAATTTTTCCTGACTTCTTTCCCCGACCTCTTACCATCCCATTTAACGTCAGTTCTCGCTGACTTACTATCTCGGTTGTGAGGAACAAGCTTTAATCTTGCTTTCTTTCTTCCCAAGCCAGAGGCCCAAACAGGGTCTTTGCTCTTCTTGGCCTTCCACAGCCAGTCACCAATTCCTATCAATGTCAGAGGTATTTACCCCTGAAATCGTCTTTCTTCAGTAGTTTCCTAACTCTGAATGACCATTCTTTTGCTTCCCCTGTGCACCCTACCGTCAGGAGAGCTCTAGTATCGGCTGTCCTATGGAACTATAAATCGAGGCTATTCCTCAGGTTTAAACACTTCATATGCTTCTTGCCACCGCCTTACTCTCACTCTGCCTTGCTCTGGTACTCTCTGTGCTCTACTCAAACTGTACAGACCTCTGGTTCTGAGGCGGTCCTTTCCTTCCACTATGTGATCAAAGTCAGGTAGTCAGGCTTGGCAGCAAGCACCTTTGCCCACTATGCCACCATGCCAGTCTGCCCAGTTGCTTTAAAACTCTGCGCAAACAAACCTAATCTGCATTCTTCTCCGAATAGCCTACACGAAACAGCATCACCATACACTGGCCCCCACCCCACTTTGTCTCCATAGGCTGCTGCTCCACTCCACTGGCATGAACTGACCAGTCCTTTGTCTTCACTAACATGATTTTTTTCTTCCAAGATTCTTTTCCATTGGGCACTGTCTAAAAGATCTATTAAAAAGATCTCCTTAGACCTAAGAATCTTTTGATTTCTCACTTCAAAACTTCCCCATTGCTTCTACCCACCAGTCTCATATTGCCATAGTGATATCTTTACCCAGTCTGAATCGGGATCCTCTCCACACTTCCCACATCTTAAACCATACTCAAATCCTCAGATTCAGCCTTCACCTTCCCAGGACCAGGACACTATAAAGGCTTTGCAGATGGGGATTTCTTCTTATTTCAATAAGCTATAAGCCCAACTCTGTCTTATCAGCTGGTTTGGAAGGCAATATGAGGGTATCAGCTTTTAGTGTTTTTTTTTTTTAATGTTTACAACCCAAGTATAGAACATGTCTTGCATGTCACTGGAGAAGCTGCCGTGTGTATCCAAGTGAATACTAGTTTTCATCTGATAAAGCTAATATTACTGCTCTAGGCTAGGAGAGAGTAAGGAAATTTCTAAACATCTTAAGAAAAAGAAGTAAAGGGCCAGGGAGATGGCTCCGTGGCTGAAAGTGCTTGCTGGAGACCTGAGGTGGATCCCCTAACCCACATAAAAGGTTGGAGGCCGTGGTATGCATCTCTTGTTCTACCTCTCCGATGACAAGATGTGACAAGATGAGAGGCAGATAAGATAATCAGTTAGAAACTTGATGGTCAGCTGGCCAGGAGTAGGCAGTGCAGTGGCAGAAACAAGAGAGACCCTGCCTTAAAACACAGTGAAAATAGAGAACCTTTTCCCCAAAACTTATCCTCTGACCTACATACATGCATGGTGGCATGTTCTCCACACATACACTTAATTTTTGAAAAGCAATAACAAGAGAACACCGTGTTTTCCAGGTCTTACCAGGGACAACAGCCCTGAGTGTCCAATCCTCCTTCTCAAAGCTTGTGTTAGGGGAGAAAGATCAAGGACAGTGTGAACTCATAGCTGGCACGGAAGAGAAGTGTAGCTCCCTGTGTTTCAGTGTATGTAACACAGGACACTCTGCCCTGCCTTATAGGGATGTGAACAAAGAAAAATGGCAAACACGGCAGTTCATTTGGATTACTCATCCATTTTCTTTCATTCTGTGTCCCAATAAACTGACTGCTGTAAACACAAATCATTTTCCCATATAAAAACCTACAGTCTCTTGGATGGTTTCTGATGTCACTTCTATTTTAATTAAATATCCAAGTCTTTACCAACAACCTCAAACTGTAAATTTCTTTTCTTTTATTTCATACCATTTGAAAAATTCTCATTGCTCATAAGGTTTAATTCTAGAAGAGTTTATTTTTAAATGATTGTAGAGGGCTGTGCTATATTTAGTAAGGTTAGGAGCACACTTTGTTATTTGGATTTACACAGCACATTTTTCTCCACTAGGAATGTCCAAGTGAAGTTTGTGTTTTTCCTACTGCATGTACGATAAAATTAAAACTATTATATATGTGTATATATACATTTTAATATATATAAACATTAAATACAAGTATGTACTATATATATGTGAATATATCTGTTGCTGTCTTAGTTATAGTTCTGTTGCTTGAGGAGACACCATGATCAAGCCAACTCTTATAAAATAAAACATTCAATTGAGGGTTTGCTTACAGCTTCAGAGGTTAGTCCATGATCATCATGGTGGGAAGCAGAAAGGCATAGCACTGGAGCAATAGCAGACAGAAGAGTGGGGGAGGGAGAGGGAGAAAGAGAGAGACAGACAGACAGACACTGGATCTGGGCCTGGGCCTGGGCCTGGGCCTGGGCCTGGGCCTGGCATGGGTTTTTTTTTTTCTTTCTTTTTTTTGAAACCTCAGAGCCTACCCCCAGTGACATACTTCTACCAAGGCCATACCTCTGAATCCTCTCAAACAGCTCCACTCCCTGGTTCATATGTGAACCTATGGGGGCGATTCTCACTCAAACCACCACAACTGCACTGGTTTTTGTTGTTGTTTTGGTTTATATTTAGTAGCAGATTTAATTTCTTGTAGCTAATTTTGTATTGATTTTCTTTTTTCTTTCTGTTTTGAGAGCCTCCTATCGCCCAGGTTCTCCTCAAGTTTATTCTGTAGCCAAAGATGGCCCCTAATTCCTGTTCCTCCTGCTCTACCTACAACTGCTGGGATTAGAGACATGTGCCACCACACTGGGCCTGATTTCCTGTCTTTCAGGTCTTCACATTACTAACATTTTGCAATCTTTATTTAAATAATTACTTTTATTTGGTAATAATAAAGAAGCATGATAACTCACTTTTGATCACAAAACTTTCTCTTGGGTATATTTCATTTAAATTAATTTATTTATTTAGCATGTTTGTGCACATGCCCAGGTGACCTACAACACACGTGTTCAGGTCAGAGAACAACTTGCAGAAGATGATACTCTCTACCCACATGTGCTCTGGAGACTGAACTCAGATTATTAGGCTTGGCAGTGAGAGCCCTTACCTGCTGAGCCAGCTTGCCAGCCCTCACATTATCTTTTTGTGTATGTGTGCAAGTTTATGTGGACATGTGTGTTCATGTGTATGAGGATGGATACATGTGTGTGCAGTTATATATACATGTATGTGCACACATATGGAGGCCAGGGAACAACCTCAGGTGTCATTCCTTGGGTGCCATTCACTTTTGTCTTGAAACAGTCTCACACTGGCCTGTAACCAATCAAGAAGGCATAGCTGGTCAGCCATGGAGACTCCAGGATCTATGTCCATTTCTCTACCACAGGGGTTATAAGCTTATGCCACAAGACTAGCTTGCCTGTCCTGGAACTCGCTCTGTAGACCAGGCTGGCCTTGAACTCACCCACCTGCCTCTGCCTCCAAAGTGCTGGGATTAAAGGCAAACATCAATACTGCCCAGGCAAGACTAGCTTTTTAAAATGTGGATTCTGGACAATGAATTCAGGTTCTCATGGTTTTAAGGCAAATGCTTTACTAGTTGAACCATCTCCCAAGCCTTCCCCATTTTTCCCAGATTAGAAATTTCAGGATGATAAAGCATCTTGAGGCTGGGGATTTAGCTCAGTGATTGAACTCTGGGTTCAATCCCCAAGTCTGGCAAAACCAAAGAGTCTTCTTGTCCATTTCCCTTAGCTTATAGTCAACACACGTCATTGTCATCCTTCATCCTTCATGCAGCATGGCATCACATAAACCCACTGTCATGAGGTGCAAAAGGTATTATCAAAACCTTGTCTTCTGAAACAAGTGAACTAGTAGCTTGTTGGGGAGGGATTTTATGAGAAACCTGTAGTACTTGTTTTGTCTGTTGAAGTTGGGTCTCAGTGTAACCTGACAATCCCCAACCCTGTTACCCTCTTGCCTCACACTCCAGGGCACACCAGCACCCCAACAGTAATTTTCTAGCATACACCTTCTTCTCTGGACTCTAAAATCTTAAACAACCAAGACAGATTTAACATCCATGGTAACACTACCCTTTCCCAAAGCTCCTACTCTTTTCTCATTTTACATCAATACTGTCAAGCATACTAAAGGCCTAGACAAATAATTGCGTAGGAAAAAAAATTCTATCTCTAAAAACAAAACTACATGCTATTTAGCCTCTCAGCTCCATTCTTTAGCTACTGTGAAATACAAAATATTTTCTGAATATTAGTTAATATGCTTAGCAGCTATGAAAGAGGAAATTGGCAACTATAAATTCAGACTTTGATCAAGCCTCTGAAGAACAGTTAGCACAGAAATAAACACCTTGTGGAACTAATAAAACATGACCCAACTGCACAGTGTTCTCTTTTAACCTACAGCTTTTGATTGGGTTAGCATGCCATGTGCCTTGTGTGCAATCCTCAGTATGAAAGAGAAAGAAAGGAGTAGGGAGAAGGAGGAGAAGATGGAAGGAGGAAGAAGAAAGGAGGAGGAGGAAAGGAAAGAGGGAGGTGATGAAGGAAGTAAAGAAGAAGGAAATGGATGGACACTGGCATCAAATAAGTGATCATCAATAAAGTAACTACTGGAATATAAATCAAATATTTTTTACTTTAATAAGGAAACTTATCAAAATTACATACAATCCTATTTTATTGTGAAATAGAGCTGAATTTTTACTTAATAAAAAAAATAAGGGTCCAGGCTAGCCGGGCATGGTGGCACACAATTTTACTCCCAGCACTTGGGAGGCAGAGGCAGGTGGATCTCTGTGAGTTCAAAGCCAGCCTGGTCTACAAAGAGAGTTTTACGACAGCCAAGGTTATTATTATACAGAGAAACTCTGTCTTGAAAAAACAAAAAAGAAAAAAAAGAGAGGGCAGGGCTATGGCTCAATTGGCAGAACACTTGCATTGCAAGCAAAAGGGCCTGGGTTCAAGTCACAACACTAGAAATTGTTTTAAAATATTTTTTAAATGGCAAATTATTTTTAAATTCCCAGTGTCACTAGATATTTTTAGCCTAGTCACCTATTACCAGCAGGAGTACTCACAGAAACCGTGAATGGAGTGAGCTTCTTCTTATTGATGGCCCTTTCATCAATCGTATCTGGTTCAGATAAGTTGATCATTTTGCTGAGGAGAAAATAAGAATCATTTAGATGAATATTTCTAGAATGTTTTAATTCACTGTGGGCAGTAAGATTAGTTACTTCTGAACAGTAATAGTAGTCCAGTAGCTCAGTTTTACTGAGCTGCAGTTCAAGTCGGGAGCTACATTTGAAAACCTATGACATCGCCTGGGTCCTGAAGCACACCAGTCCTCTCTACAGCAGCCATTTGAGCTTTCTGCACCTGTCCTGATGCACACCTGTTCCTCTACAGCAGCCACCTGCACTTTCTGCACCTGTCCTGAAGAACACCTGCCCTCTCTCAACAGGCAGCCACCTGCGCTTTCTGCACCTGTCCTGAAGCACACCTGCCCTCTTTCCACAGCAGCCACCTGTTTTCTGCACCTGTCCTGAAGAACACCTGCCCTCTCTACAGCAGCCACCTGCGCTTTCTGCACCTGTCCTGAAGAACACCTGCCCACTCTACAGCAGCCACCTGTGCTTTCTGCACCTGTCCTGAAGCACACCTGCCCACTCTACAGCAGCCACCTGTGCTTTCTGCACCTGTCCTGAAGCACACCTGCCCACTCTACAGCAGCCACCTGTGCTTTCTGCATCTGTCCTGAAGCACACCTACCCACTCTATAGCAGCCATGTGCACTTGCTGCATCTAAGTTGTCACTTCACCAGATGATCATTAACGTTAGCAACCTGAACTGTAAACAAATTCTGAAACAGCTTTCACAGAAGTCAACACAGTGTTGTCTCAAAGGTGAAGGAACAAAAGCTTCAATGGGAGACTTTAATAATTTAGACATTTTACAAAGAAATAATATGGATCTTGTCTCTATGTTTCAGTCTTTAGAAACTAAAATAGGGAAGTACAGATATGATTCATAGTTAGACATTTTCTACAAGTTGGGGAAAGAGATAAAAATTATAAATGAAGGCTGAGGTATATTTTATGGATACCGATTTCCTATACTTACGAGTAGGTTTGGGGATTTTGTTTCCTTTTTAAGTAAACACACACACACACACGCAAGCAACACTGAAGACAATGAACCAAGGTACTGAATTAACCACAGGGGGTATGTATATTTGTGATATGTATTTCTACTTTGGAAGTGTACTGTATTTTTTATATAAAAAAACTTTAAAGACACATGCATTGTAAAAAGATGTGTGCTGGGACTTGGTGATGAAAAGATGACTCAGCAGTTAAGAGCATCTTCTTGGCCTTTCAGAGGACCAGAGTTCAATTGCCAGCACCTACAAGGTGGTTCACAGCATCAGCAACTGTAGTTTCTGGGATCTGATACCCTCTTCTGACCTCCACAAGCACCAAGCATGGGCACACACACATGCAAGCAACACACACACACACACAAAAGAAAACAAAGAAATTTAATTTAAATTTTTTTCAAAACAAAGTGTGCTGTGACTACACACATGTGCTATACGTGACAAAGATAAACGCACTCTCTTAGAAAGTCTACAGTATAGTAAGCAAAACAGACTGAAAAAGCCAAGGGCGAAATAAAATACTGTTTCATTTAGGTTTAATGAAGGAGTATCTTCCTCCTGCATCTCCTCAGGCTCCTGCCCCCACAGCACTCTTTTATGGACAAGTGAAAAGAAAAACCATATCACCATTTTGCAATGCATTAGTGGGTTCAGAAGCTTCCTGGCAGTATCATGGTAACAGATACAAAACATAAAATAAAATATTATATTACAGGGGAAATTCTGAACAGTACATGGTACTTGAATTTCTAGACAATCATGACTAACTCCAAAGGAAACGGATCTTCCTGATTGCAGCATTCAGGGAATGCTCACCACAGGGCCAGTGAGAGCACACAGCTCCTGTGACGAGATGTTCAACTCACCAAAGAAGGATGCCATCTGCAAGCGATTTGAAAAGGCTGCCATCATTGGGGTTCATAGGCAGAAGATGGCTACAGTCTGGGTCATTCTCTAGAGCCTTGTTTATCCAGTTAACAAAAGCTACTTTTTCTTCCTCTGAAAACAGAAAATCTCAGTAGGCAAACTTCATTTCACAGCATCTACCACGCTACAAGAATATACTTGTCCAATTCTATTAAAAGATAATAAATAACACTCTGAAAACACTACTGAGACACTCTCAGGACTTAATATGTGGAGAAAGGGGGAGTCATTGCACTTTTTCACTCAACATGTCAGAAGGGAAGAAGGAAGGTATACATCTTAGGATAAAATGCATGTGGTTTGATGTTAAAATCTTTCCAAATATGAACTGTTTCTAAAATCACATGAATTAGAAACATACCACAAGAGGTCAAATATGAATGCCTATATATAGACTGTTTAAATCAGAGAAAAAGGTAAGAAAAAATCCGTGAAAATAAACTACATCACCTAAAAAGATTAAAGCTGCTGAGATCTGGGGTGTATAAAGTATTGTGTTCGGACTGGGAATGGCCACTGAACAGTATGGTCCAAACACATTACACAAGTGTATAAAGAGATCACAGTGAAGCCCAGTACTGAAGATAAACACATGCTAAAAATAATTAAAGCACTTGCACACGCACGCACACAGGTGTGTGCTTCTGGAGCAAAGCTCTTGCCTAACATGCAGAAGGCTTATTAAGAGTTAATGTTACTTTGGGTTTCAAACTGAGCAAACGATTCAGAGAGCCTATCAGATTGGACACATCAGGCGACATAACCTTTATTTACTTGGTGGCTTGACCAAAAACAGAATCAAGTATCTCCACTCTTGGAAAATAGAAGGGGGGGAAAATCCCTATAATAAGCCTCTCCATCGTTCCTAGATCAGCTCTACTAGTCAAGTCTGCCATCATGGTGAGAAACCTACTCAAAAGTGGCAATGAAAGCTATATAGCTAAATGGTGCAGTACTTCCCACGTGTGCATGAGGTCCTAGACTTATCTTCAGAGATTACTCTCTAAAATCCTTTACAATTACTCCAGACATCATAATTAAACCCATCCAGAGCTGAAATATAAGCAGCATCTGTTTCATTTTCAATGCCTTTGATTTGACATATAGTAGGAACATACAGCGTTCAGTAATTCTGGTATTTTTCATGTTGGCAATGCTAAACGAGATATATTTAAATCTGATGTCATAGTATTATTAAGTCTGCAGCTTTTTTCTCCCTCCATTGTATATAAAATCATGGTATGAATCACAACGGCAGCTTAGAGTGGATGACACGCAACTTACTAAATGAATCAATGGCAAAAGGGCCAAATTCAAGGAGGCAGATTACCTGAGTAAGAGTGCTGCGTGCCCTCGCTGGAGATGGATGAAGTGCCCCCGATAGCAGTGATCCCTTCCCTTTTGTTAATTATTTTTCGGAATGTTTTGCTGATATCTTTGCTTTTCAGCTCTTGCATTAGCTGAAATGGAATAGAAGCAAAATTGTGACATTCTGGTGACATGAAGGATATTCAATGTTTGCATTTATTTGAAATGACACCAACATTAGCATGAATTGAGAGTTCTCATACTTAACACTTGTGTAAACAGACAATTCGGTCATTATACCAATTATACAAACTGGACTAATGTCTGTAACCCAACAACTGGGACACGTTACAACCGAACTGAAACTGAGCACACTGAAAATATTCCTGACTGCCACACCCTTTATACACTGCCCAAGAAATCACTGCATGATTATGATTTTAAAAATACTTCAGTGAAGGCAGACTCCTGCCTGAACATCAACATATATCCATATAAATAAGTCAGTTTTGTAGGAAATACTAGAGGCTTACAGAAACTCCTTCTCCCAGTTATTCACTGGGATCTACAGAGACCTGCAAGGCTAAATTAAGTAATTTCTCCATGCAATACCAGTGATGATTTTTTATGCAAATCTAATCAGATCACTTCATTCTTCTCACTTCAGTGACTTCCTGTTGCGATTAGCATAAAAAAAAGATCCTCCATGGACAAGACCAGATTCCTGCTTATTTCTCCAGCTACATTTCTTACCTTGCCTCCTCAGCTCTAGTCATACTAATCCTCTCTTAGACTGCTTGAGAGATCCAGCATCTCTAATCCTGCAGGGTCTCAGGATACATTGACACTTGTACCTGATTCCCACATTATCTGCAATCCCCCTTCCAATTTAGCTTCGCTCTTCAGATGTCAGCTTATCTTCACAGACTGAAGGATACATCCCTGAGTGCCTGGGTTCTCCAGTCTCCCCTTCAAGCTCAGCTCCCTCCATTCTTAATGCTATGGTTCCTGTGATGCTGGACCACAGCAGGCATTGTAGTTGGCGTTTCTATCCATTGTGTGATTCTGCCTTCTCCACCAGGTGCACATACCACAAAAGCAAGGACCACGTCTCTTTCTGCTCGTCACATTATTCACAATGCCCAGATAATAGATAACGAATAGAAAACTAGAAAATTTATACTTTACAAATATTCAATTATGCTAATGGTCAATAATATTCAACTTAAGTCCAGCTATTCTAGGGCATGAATGACTATTATCTGAACTGGATTTCCATTCAATAGTCTCCTTTGCTCTATGATGTGTGGAAATTATTTTCACAATAATATTTGTTATTAACATCATTACCATCATTTTAAAAGCAGTGTTTTATCTGGCCTCTGCACTCAGGTCAAACCAAAGCTAGCAAAGGTTTTATTGAAATTCTACTTGCAGGAAAATGATCAATAACTTAGAAAAGTATTGGACTACTTACTGACACAAATTCTTCAAAACTGATCTTGCCATCTTTGTTGTTGTCAGCAACCACTAAAATTTTCTCCACAATCTCGCGCACCTTGTACCCAGGAAGCGGAAGACTTGCCTCCTTAAACAGGTCCTGAAGTTCATAGTCACTGACATACCCACTGTTGTCAATATCTGTAAAGATATGTGGTAAACTGTCAAGTACAGGAAACCCAGAGCTCTGAAAGTTTGTCTCTTAAATGATAGGAGACTTTCTTCCCATACCTGAACAATACAGGGTGTGTGTGCATTAGTTACTTCTCTATTGCTATGATAAACACTGTGACCAAGACCAATTACAGAAGAAGTTTATTTGGACTTAACAGTTCCAGGGAGCTAAGAGTCCATCATGGCAGGAGCAGGAAGCTGAGGGCTCACATACTGAACCACAAACATGGAGGACAGAGTGAACTAACAATGGCCTGAGTCGTTAACTTCTCAAAGCCCACCCCTAGCACCATACGTTGTCTAGCAAGCCCACACTGCCTAAGCCTTCCCAAACGGTGCTATCAACTGGGTACCAAGCATTCAAATGCCCAAGAAGATGGGGGACATCTCATTAAAACCATCACACTGTGCAATACGCCAATCAACACTCGTGCTTAAACAGAGTTCATCTCATGGCTTTAGAGCTGGTGTATGTATTTTAAGTGTGACAAGCTCTGACAGAAAACTCAGTTTTGACAAATGACTAAATTTCAGAGAAATAAGCCTGGGGAAGTGTTGGATATATATTAAAAGAAAAATATCAGCAAGTATTAAGATGGAATAACAAATCAGACTTTATGCAGATAAATTTATAAAATGAATCTGCTGGTCCCACATTCTTTATAAGGTATCTACCTACAACATATAAAACACATGTAATCAACAGAACACTACTCCTAAAAATATATGTAATCATATTTCTCTATATTTTTTATTTTTGGTGACAGTTTATTTATTGATAATTTATTGCTTGTTATATATTTATCATACTATTATATATTTAATCATGTTTGATGACATTTTGAGATTAGGTGTTCAACCCTGTATTTGGACTTTGGGAAATAAATTTCTCAATGCTTTCTTGTTATCAGCAAGATGGCCTTGAGCAGGTTGTAGGGTTACCTAGAGACTGGGAGCACTTCTGGACTCAGAACAGAGATAACATAAAACAAATCTGCATGGTTGGCAACACGTCAAGTTGCCACATTGGTTGTTCTGGCTATCGCATGGGGTCACCTCGTGCAGAACTGTGATGGATAATTTTCAGAGTCCAGAGTGCTAACCATTATATCAGATAGCATATATGGGAAGTTTCATCTTTATGTCAACTTGAGAAGATTCAGAACCAGGAAATGCATGTCTGAGTATGTCTAGGAGGTGTTTCTGCAAAGGTCTCCCTCCTGGAAAGGGAGGACCTATCTATCCCAACTGTGGCCAGCACCAGCCCAGAAGTGGAGGAGGATGCGAGTTGAATACCAGCACACATACTTTCATTAATGGCCCCCCTTTCATTTAATTTTGCTTTTCCAACTTGAACTTTTCTCTTCCCCTCTGTAACAGTATTATTTCCACATTTAAACACTTTTTTAAACTCTACCCAACGCTCTACATTAGTGTCTCTGACTGACACTGGAGAATGAGCTCTCAGGAATAGGATTTTTTTTTTTTTTTACTGAGAATAAAATAAAAACCCTCAAATAAAAAGCAGAATAAATATTTAAACTATCAGATGTGTCACTGCAATAAAGAAACATAAAAAAGACAACAAGCCTTCCCTGAAAGACCATAACTCCCCAACTACTGAATTCAAATGGAGGTAACACTGGATGAAGATCTCCTACATTCTAATAATAAAAACTGACTAATAAAAATGGTCAATGACCTCAAATAGGACTACAAACAAGCAGATGAAGAAAGGAAACGAGTCCAGAGCAGAGCAACACTGAGCACCAAGTCAATAAACTATGAGTAAATCAACCATATGTATTTTTAAAAAGTCAGAAACAATGGAAAGAAAGTCAGCAAAACTATTAAGGTTTGGGAAGACACTAAATGAACAGATATTCTGGATATTAAAACTTTATGAATCAAATAAAAATACAGTGGAAAAGCACCCATTGTCAACAGACTCAACCAAACAGACGAAAGAAAATCGGGGATGGATAACATTAACAAATGGGGGGAAGGAGAGAGAATGACCATAATGTCTAAGAACTCTAAGATATAATCAAAAGACTAAAACTAATATTCTGTGTGTGTGTGTGTGTGTGCATGATGCGAAATTCCCAAAAAAATCAATGAAAAATATACTTAAAAAATAAGATCCAATTATTTGCTATTTCCAAAAATCATAGCTCACTGGCAAAAAAACATTTGCAGACAGGCAAATGAAAAATGATGACAACCTATGAAACACATAAGAAATCAAATACAAGCTGGCACAGCTATTTCAGTATCTGATAATGATTCCAAACCAAGGTACTCAGAAGAGATAAAAAATGCAGCCACAAATTAATAAAAGGAAATATTCATCAAGATGATAAAAGGACTTTATACACATAATAAATATATGCATATATGTAATACATATATATGAATTACACACACACACACACAGAGAGAGAGAGAGAGAGACAGAGACAGAGACAGAGAGACAGAGAGACAGAGAGACTGAATGCTGGGGCTCCCAGGTTTGTAACACAGACACTAAGAGCATAAGAAGTCAATTAGGTCCTGATACAATAGCAGAAAGAGACTCAATACCCCCACTCATCTTCAGGTACATCATCCAAACAAAATCAACAATAAGACATCAGAGTAAAACTACACCGTAGACGAAATGGATTTAGCAGTTATCTCATAACAGCTTTAAAAACAAAACCAAAGGAATAAACCTAATCAAGGAGACAAAAGCCCTCTATGAAAACTTTGAAACAGTGAAGAATAAGTCTGGAAATACTAGATGGTCAAAAGACCTCTCATGCTTATGCATGGCAGATTTAATATTATAAAAATGACTAAATTACTAAAAACAATGCACACACTAAATGCAACCTCTATCAGAATTCCAATGACATTCTTCACAGAATCAGAAAAAAATCTTAATATTCATATGAGAACACAAAAGACTCTTAATATCCAAACCAACCCTAAACAAAAAGAACAATGTTGGATGCCTTACAGCACCCCAAACTATACTACAGAGCAACCAAAACAGCATGGTACTGGCACAAAAACAGACAAATAGACCAAGAAAATGAAATATAGGTCTGAGAAATAAACTCATACATAGCCACCCAATCTTTGACAATAGTGACAAGAAACGAAACATTGGAGAAAAGCTCCTGCTAGGAAAATGACATCACCATATTAAAAAGAAAGAAAAAGTAGATTCATTATCACTTCCCCTAAGCAAAAATCAATTCAAAACAGAGCAAAGACTTCTATTTAAGACCCCAGACTAAAATCATTAGTGGGGAACACAGGCAAAACACCTTGAGATAGGCAAAGGACTTGAATGTACATTCCTCTAGAGAAAGCAAACAAGTCATCATAAAAATGTTTCAACAGCTGTACTTATTTGGGAAATGCAAAGCCACAACAAGATACTGCTCATAACTTTTAAGGGTGACTGTTACAAAACAACAGCAAGTGCCAGTGAGGAGGAACAGAAATGAGAGCATTGCATTGTGTTGGCGGGGATGAAAACAGGCACACCCACAGCGGGAAACAGCCAGTTGCACACCAGAAAATCAAACATGGAACTGCAGTACGACCCTGTGAGTCCACATGTGGAGTACACCCAGAACAGACAGTGGGGCTGCAACAGGTTCACCTGTTTTCACAGCAACGTGATTCAAAATAACCAGAAACCCAGACTGCTATCAATGAAAGCACAGGCAAACAAAACACTGTTGTTTACACAAACAATAGAATATTATTCGGGCTTTAAAAGGAAGGCAGCTGTGATACATTCTGCCTCATAAAAGCATCATTTCATGCTAAGTGACAGCAGTCACAAACCACAGACAATTTTATTTACGGATGGTAGAGACAAAAAGGAGAGTGGTAGTCTCCAGGGGGCCGGAGGAGAGGGGCCTGGGAGCTGCTGTTTAACAGATGTAGAGTTTCAGTGTGGCAGGATGAGAAGGACTTCTGGGAAAGAATGGTGGTGCTAAATAATTTGAAGGTACTTGATCCCACCGACCTGTACACTCACGGTAGCCAAAATGCTCGGCTGTATTTCAACCCACTTTTAAAAAGAAAACGGGACTATCAGCTATTTTTAACTTCCCACTTTCCTTAGTGACCTCAAAATCCTCCCTCCAGTAGGGCTGCATACGGAGTTGTTTGTGCTTGCTGGGCTCATGAATCACTGTTTATCTTGTAAGGTGTCAGTGAGGACATATTCTGTGGGAGTTAGTGGTTCCCTGGTTCCCTCGCAGAGCAAACTCTCCCGCTGGCAAAGTGACTCAAAATGCTGTTAATTAAATATTACAAGATTATGTTTCCATGAGTCAGAAAGATTAAAGTTGGCATCCTCGACAAAGAAAACAGATTACTAACTCATTTTAGTGAGACCCAGGAAGGGTCTCTTTCATTAAAAGGCTCCTGTAAAATGTCTACAATGCCAAACGGGCAGATCCATTTTTAGTACTTGGTTTTGGATGCCCAAAAGAAGAAAGAACATTCAATAACTGCCCAATTCCTGGCTTAAAAAAAAAATGCCAAGCACCGCAGACAATACTCTAAAACATTTATTGCTAATAGCTTTCTGCAAATCAGGCCATATGCATGCAATGCTCCAGTGACCAATAGGAGTGCTTCCCCTTCCATCTCCAGGTATAAGAGGAAGGTACAGAGATTTCTTCAGAAGTGCTTATTTAACAAGATCTGCTTAGTAAATTGGTAGCGTGGGGGGCGTGAGGAGAGTGGTAGGGGAGTGGGGAGGGGAGAAGGAAGAACATGAGGGATCCGGAAGATTGAGTTGGGTAAAGGACAGAGAGGGAGAGAGAGATCTTGAAAGAGGGAGTCATTGTGGAGTTAGTGAGAAAACAGGCACTAGGGAAACTCCCAGGAAACCACAGAATGATCCCAGCTAAGAATCTAAGCAATAGTGGAGAGGGTATCTAAACTGCCCTTACCCTATAATCAGATTGATGACTACCTTAATTGTCATCATAGAACCTTCATCCAGTAACTGATGGAAGCAGATGCAGAGATCCACAGCTAGGTACTGGGCCAAACTCCTGGATTCTAGTCATAGAGTAATATTATGAGCAAAGGGGCCAAGACCATGATGGGGGTACCCACAGAAATAGCTGACTCAAGCTAGTGAGAGCTCACTGACTCTGGACTAACAGTTGTGGAACCAGCATAAGACTGAAATAGGCCCTCTGAAAGTGGGTGACAGTTGTGTGGTATGGGCAGTTTGTGGGGCCACTAACAGTGGAACCAGTATTTATCCCTAGTGCATGATCTGGCTCTTTGGAGCTCATTCCCTATGGAGAGATACCTTGCTCAGCCTAGATACAAGGGGATAGGACCTTGGTCCTGTCTCAAGTGGTGTGATGGACTTTGTTGACTCCCCAAGGGAGGCCTCACCCTCTCTGAGGAGTGGATGGGGGTGGGGAGAAGGTGGGAGGAGTGGGAGGATGGGAGGTAGAGAGAACTGGGATTGGTATGTAAAATAAGATCGTTTTAAAAGTAAATAAAAAAAAAGAAAATTGGGGAAAAAATGAAGTGCTTATTTACACACCAATGATGCATGAATCCCTTTCTGAAGGCAAGCTAAGCTATATTTTTAACAATTATTATTATTGTTCTCTAAAGTTTGCCCTACATGAATTTTAGTCATTGTTCGGGAGGCTGGTGAGAAATCCAAGAGTGGACCACCCATGACCATGAGATCCCTGCTCCACACCTGACCTGTTTTCCACCAGTGCTTTCTTACCCAAGAAGTCTGCTGAGGACAGGGAAAAAACACTGAGCTCAGCTTTCACGGGTTCACTGTCTACTCACATGCATTTACAGAGAGAGAGAGAGGGGGGGGGAGAGAGAGGGAGAGAGAGAGAGAGAGAGAGAGAGAGAGAGAGAGAGAGAGAGAGAGAGAGAGAGCCCTGCTTTTAGGAGGGAGAAGTAGGAAGCTGCTAAGCTAATGATGTCAAAGACAAAACACAGGATGGTTTCAGGGAACAAAAGAAGAGAAAGGAGACACTCGGGTTTTGAAAACCACACTGAGATTTTTAAGAAATCTGCAGGGAGGGGAAATGAGACCTCCAGCAGCCTTTAAAATGTTATTTCCAAATGTTCTGCATTGAGGTAGAAAGTACTGTTGTCAGCAACAAAGGCGTGAAAGCAGAGTTCAGCTTATACACAAGGAAGTGTTTCTGTATTTTCCTTTCTGTGAAGAGGACACCATGGAAAGTGTATTCAGTTACACTGTCATTCATTAACCTGTGCTATCCTCTGCACAGTAATGACCAAGAACTAAAGTCCAATTCACCTAGAAATGCAAGCTCGTCTTTAGCTTATCTTTCAGAAAGAATGTGGTGAAACCATGATTTTAAGAAAAAGGAAAGGAAAGGAATGCCCTTGAACAGAGCTGAGTGGCAGCCGAAGTCAAAGGTCGGCTCCATCCCTGAAGTCTGGCAGCAAACAGAACTGGAACACCACAGTTGGGCTTCCTGGAACTTACCTATTTTATTAAACGCTTCTTGTAGCTCCTCAAGCTCCTCCCGGGAAATAGTGGTGGTACTGTTTTCCATCTTTAGACAAGAAAGGCTGCTTCAGGTCTTTCTATCTAGAAAGAACATATTACAAAGAGAATATTAGCTCTCGGGAAACATTTGGCTGAGACATGTAAGGCATGGAGGCAGCACAGTCTCTGCAAGAAGGTCTGGCTCACAAGAAACAAACAGTAGAGTCTCCTGGTGACACTTTTAGCGCGGGCCAGGAAACAACAACAGACTGGGTATTGGGGGCGGGGTGGGGATGAGCCCTGTTTTTCACACCCTGTGCTTCTCAACAATCTGTATGATTTCCATTTATATTGCATCTGGCGATTTCAGTTTGGGGGAAGCATAGCACTTGCAAGTATAAAGGATGAAGAAAGTAAAACTTAATGACATTTATAAAACTTAATGACATGTATACATTGTTACACAAGACAGTTAATATGTACCACAAAAAATAAGCAAACACTTGCACCTTATAAGACAATAGGAACTGAAGCTCAGTGGGAAACGCTGTTTCATATTTTTATACTTATATGTAAGTTCATTTATATGAGCTTAAATATTCCCAGATTTTCAGAAAATCATACCAATTATAAAAATAATTTACTCACTGAAATTTACCACTGGCAATTTAATATATCAAGTCATATGAAGCATTCAAAAAGTGCTATGACCTAAAACAGTGCCTGCTTCAGCAGCACATGTACTAGGACTGGAATGCAGCACATGTACACACCAACTTGTCTATAATCTTTGACATTCTCTCAAAATGATAGATTTTTGTGTTTTATAATATTTTCTAACGATTAGTCTTAGTTTAATGCAATTAAATGTGGCTTTAAATATATTATATTGCCCACTATTTAATCTTACACTGTTCTTTAAAAGCTCAGTGTTGGACGTCAGCAAGTAGAAGAATGCAAATAGATCCATTCTATCGTTTTACACAAAACTCAAGTCGAAGGGGACCAATGACCTCAACATAAATCTAGTTACACTAAATCTGATAGAAGAGAAAGTGGGAAGTAGCCTTGAGCCCACTGGCACAGGAGACAACTTCCTGAGTAGAACACGAGCAACACAGACACAAAGATCAACAATTAATAAATGGAACTTCCTGAAGCTGAGAAGCTTCTGTAAGGCAAAGGAAACGGCCAATAAGACAAAACGGCAGCCTATAGAATGTGAAAAGATTTTCACCAACACCACGTCTAACAGAGGGCTGATCTCCATAATATATAAAGAACACAAGAAACTAGACATCAAAAACCAAATAATCCAATTTAAAAATGGGGTACAGATCTAAACAAAGAATTCTCAACAGAAGAATCTCAAATGGCGGAGAGACACTTAAAAAATTGTTCCACACCCTTAGCCACCAGGGAAATATAAATCAATAGGACTCTGAGATTCCATCTTACATCTGTCAGAATGGCTAAGATCAAAATTACTAATGACAGTTTATGCTGGAGAGGATGTGGAGTAAGGGGAACACTCCTCCACTGCTGGTGAAAGTGCAAACTTGTACAGCCACTTTGGAAATCATATGGCAGTTACTCACACAAGGACACTTGCTCAACTATGTTCATAGCAGCTTTATTTGTAATAGCCAGAACCTGGAAACAACCAAGATGGCCCTCAACTGAAGAATAGATAAAGAAAATGTGGTACATATATACAATGGAGTATTATTCAGCTGTTAAAAACAATGGCATCAGGAAATTTGAGGGCAAATGAATGGAACTAGGAAAGATCATCCTGAATGAGGTAACCCAGACCCAGAAAGACAAACACAGTATGTTCTCACTCATAAGTGGATACTAGCTGTAAAGTAAAGGATGACCATGCTACAGTCCACAGCCACGGAGAAGCTAGAGAGCCTTCATCCAGTGACTGATAGAAACAGATGCAGAGATCCACAGTCAAGCACTGGGCTGATCTCGGGGAATCTTGTTGAAAAGAGGGAGGAAGGACTGTATGAGCCAGGTGTGTGTGTGATTGTATGAGCCAGGTGTGTGTATGTGTGTGTGTGATTGTATGAGCCAGGTGTGTGTGTGTGTGTGACTATATGAGCCAGGTGTCTGTGTGTGTCTGTGTGTGGTCAAGGTCATCATAAGGGAACCCACAGGAACAACTAACCTGAGCTCATAGGAGCTCATAGACTTGGACCAACAGCTACGTGAAACTGACCTAGGCCCTCTACATATGTGTGACTTGATCTACTTATGGGACTCCTAGTAATGGAAGCAGAGCCTGTCCCTAAGACTTCGACTGGCTTCCAGGAACTTATTTGTTTGTTTGCTTTGCCCAGCCTTAGTACATGGGGAGGAGCTCAGTCCTACTCAACTTGATATGCCATGCTTTGTTGACACCCATGAGAAGCCTGCCCCTTTCTGAATAGAAACAGAGGAGTAGTGGATGGGGGAAGGAGGGAGGGAATGGGAAGGGAGACAGGAGGGGGAACTGCAGTTGGGATAATAAAAAAATAAAACTATAAATACTCTCAATAAAAATATTAAGACCGCCACCAAATTCCAAAAGATCAGTGGGGAAGAAGAAAAAGATATAATTGAGCCATCCTATGCACTCGAGAGATCCTTATATCTTAGCATTAGGTATTTACTCTATTAAGTCCCCACTTTAGAAATTTTTCTACAGTTACAATTTTTATTTGAGACAGATTATCACTGTGTAGCCCTGACTGTCCTGGAACTCATTATGTAAACCAGCTGGCTTTGAACTCAAGAGACCGACCTGCCTCTGCCTCCTAAGTGCTGGGATTAAAGGTGTGCACCATCATGCCTGAAAGTTATGACTCTTTATAGACACAGATATTTTGTGTTGAGAGAAATTAATTACCAGGACCTCTAAGCATAACTTGGTAGTTTTTCAAAACGCTATTCCAGTGGTGGTGGCTGTGAATCTCCGTGGTCTTGTCTTACTCAAAATTATCTCTATCACTTTCACTTATCTACATTTTTTTCCCTTTTTTAAAAAAATTTTTATTGCTTTATAAATAATACCATTCAAAATTTTCACTTCCTCCCCTCCTCCCATTTCCCTCCCACTCCCCCACTCTCCCTCCTCAATCCCCCTCCTGCCCTGTGGGGAGTCCAAGGCCCTCTCCCCACCCCAGGCCTAGGAAGCTGTGCATCCAAACAGACTAGGATCCCAAAAAGCCAGTACATGCAGTAGAGACAAATCCCAGTGCCATTATCATTGGCTTCTCAGTCAGCCCCCATTGTCAGCCACATTCAGAGAGTCCAGTTTGATCACATGCTCCTTCAGTCCCAATTCAGCTAGCTTTGGTGAGCTCCCATTAGATCAGGCACACTGTCTCAGTGGGTGGACCAACCCCTCGCGGTCCTGACTTCCTTATCTTCTCCCTCCCGCTCTTCAACTGGACCTTGGGAGCTCAGTCCAGTGTTCCAGTGTGGGTCTCTGTCTCTATCTCCATCCATCACGGGATGAAGGTTCGGGATGGATGGAAAGAGTGGGAGGGTTGAGATGGAGGAAGGGGCGGATATGGGAGCAGGGAAGAAGATATCTTAATTAAGGGAGCCATTTTAGGGTTGGCAAGAGACTTGGCTCTAGAGGGGTTCCCAGGTGTCCACGGGGATGTCCCCAGCTAGGTCCTTGGGCAATAGAGGAGAGGGTGCCTGAACTGGCCTTGTCCCATAGTCACACTGATGAATATCTTGAATATCATCATAGAACTTATCTACACTTTTAAAGGCTCCAAATTACTGTGCTGAGGACTTGGCATTTGAACTGGTAAATATAAAGCTGGCGACCAATGCTTTGCACACCTATTTGATTTTATGTAATTTGTTAATGATATATAATCATTTTATTTCCTAATAATCAAGCAAAACATTCACATGTAATGTACTGAAAAATCATTTTACCCATATATTGTTCTTATTCTTTTTGCCTTTATACCTGATAAGCATAAAAGATGTTGCTTTAAGTCTTTTAGTATTTAAATGAAACAAACAAAAATACAGAATGATCTGGAGTGTGGAAGGGAAGACAGGGTTTCTCTGTTTAGGCCAAGCTGATCTCAAAATTCTCCTGTCTCTGCTCTAGGATTGCAGTTGTACATGTCTAGAACCAGCTGAAGACAATCTGCTATGGAATATTAGTTAAAGATGTGTGGCATTCTTTTATGCTGGGGAATATCTGTTTAATGATGCAAAGATGTGTTGTATTCTTTTATGTTGCATTTGCTTAACTCTGTAAAGCTATGTTTCTTTGCCTATCTAAAACATCTGATTGGTCTAATAAAGAGCTGAATGGCTAATAGCTAGGGAGAAGAAATAAGCAGGGCTGGCAGGCAGAGAGAATAAATAAGAGAAGAAGAGGAGGAGGGAGAAAAGTAGAAGGAGATGAAGATGTTAGGGGCCAGCCACCCAGCCACACAACTAGCCACAGAGTAAGAAGGAAAGAAAGATATATAGAATAGAGCAAGGTAAAGCCCAGAGGCAAAGGGTAGATGGGATAATTTAAGAAAAACTGGCTAGAAATAAGCCAAGCTAAGGCCAGATATTCATAAGTAAGAATAAGTCTCCGTGTATTTATTTGGCAACTGGGTGGAGGGCCCCCAAAGACCAAACAGTAAAACAAAACAAACAAAATCTCAACTACATATAGTCTTTTGTATGTGCACATATGCATATGTGTTCCTATGTTTACAGGTT
This sequence comes from Ondatra zibethicus, assembly GCA_004026605.1. Taxonomy (NCBI): domain Eukaryota; kingdom Metazoa; phylum Chordata; class Mammalia; order Rodentia; family Cricetidae; genus Ondatra; species Ondatra zibethicus. Next base: position 103,358 of record PVIU01002177.1, on the reverse strand, counting down.
TGTGTGTGTAATTATGTGTACTTCTGCATATGGAGGCCAGAGATCAATACTGCATGTCTCCCTCAGTCACTCTCCACCTTAGTTTTGACACAAGGTCTCTCCCTGAACCTAAAACTCACTCATTTAGTGACACTCGATGTCCATTCCTCCAGTTCCAGAATTACAGATGCTCACCCTAGACCTGGCATCTTACGTGGTAGTAGAGAGCAGAACTTAGGCCCACACTCCTGCATGGAAAGTGCTTTACCAATCAAACTTACTTATTTATGTACTGTACGTACATAAGTGCTCTGTCTGCACATATGCCTGCACGCCAGAAGGGGGCACAGGAATCCATGAGAGATGGTTGCTGGAAACTGAACTCAGGACCTCTGAAAGAGCAGCCAGTGCTCTTAACCTCTGGAGCCATCTCTCCAGCCCTCTTTAAGGCACTTCAGTGACTTATGAAACTGAAACTGAAATCCAAGTTTAATTTCCTAACTTACCATCGTTATCACTTAATGCTCATTAAATGCCAGTAAAACAATAATTATATAGGAAAAAGAAAAGATGGAAATTGCTTCTCGAGAGGAAATGCAGAGGCCACGCAGTAGTAAAGAAACTTGCTTTTCAGTATAAAACATGTTCTGTATCCTTTTAGAACATAAGCCTTCTAGCCCCTCTAATAACGGAAACACAGAGAAGGTAGCTATGACAAGACAGTGAATAAAATATGGTGAGTACTGGTAGCCTGGACTCACTTTTCTTAATACTGATAAACAACAATATGATATATAAACTTATTGCCTGTATTTTAAAGAACACTGGTACTTCTTTAGAACACACAAAAAAATTGGTTAAAACACTAAATATATACACTGTAAATGCACTGTCTTCCCTGCTTTGTGTGTGTTCTTATTTAATCTCACCACTCCATGGCATGGTTCCTGTCTCTGTTCTGACACTTTAGAAAATCATGGCATGAAGATAAATGAAATCATGACATTTGCAGGAAAATGAATGGAGCCAGAAATTACTAAAGCCAGTGAAATAAACCAGAGTCAGGATGAAAAATACCATGCTTTCTCTCACAAGCAAATCTTATATTTTCATTTTAAATATGCATATAAAAGTGAGAAGTTATTAAAGTAGAAAGGGGATCATTAGAGGGGGGGAAAAAGAATTGTTAAAGCAGCCAGGAGGCTAACAGAGTGTGTGCGACATGAGATCAGAATGGGGGCTATGAAGGGAAGGTGACTAGGAGCAGGAGTGGGGAGATGGAGGAGGACCAATGAGAAAGTATGTATGAAAATGCCAAAACTGGGGCCGGAGAGGTGGCTCAGCAGTTAAGAACACTGGCTGCTCTTCCAGAGGCCCCACGTTCAATTCCCAGCACCCACAAGGCAGTCTGAGTTCCAGTTCCAGGGGATCTGACACCTTCACACAGACATGCACACCAACGCATATAAAATAAAAATAAATAAATCGTTTTAAAATTAGAAATGAAAATGATTTTAAGAAAAGAAAATGCCACAATTAAGCATACTAATTTGCATGCTAATTTAAAGATAAAATATTTTTACAAAACAAATAAGAACCTGACAACAAATAGAGTTGTCAGAAAATTCCTTTAGAATAAAGCTAAAAGAGAAAAGAAAAAAGGCATGGTCAAAGTAGCTGTCAGTCTCCCACCCTCCATGGCAGAGCCCACTCTGGACTGTCACTGCACGCAGGCCTCCCTAGTGAAGCTGGATAGCAACAACCACATAAGTATACAATTGTATAATAACTACACAATAATTTGCATTATATATTCTATTCTTGTGAAATGAGATCCTGCACTTTTAAAGGAAATCAGCCTTGGTAAAGTATAGGGGAAACTCTAGGTATATCAACTCATATTTGTTAAGCAGATATAACCTGTCTTACATACATGAATGCCTGGGACGGACTGAAGAGGCCCCAAGCTCACCACAAGACCTCCAGTGGGCAGGCCATGCTTCTCCTGGGCTTTGCCGTGGCCTCTGAATGTCATCAATAATTTCAACACTACATTTCCCTTACGCTTTTTTTTTAAAACTTATGATTAAACTGAACATTCTTTTATCAATTAAAGCAATCACCTGCCTCTAATTTGCAGGTGCCTCCTGTCCCAATCAGATATATATTTGAAAGATAAAGGGAACATTCTGAAAAAGAAATTTTAAATTCAGTTGAAATTTAATCTAATCTTTATACTTCCTCAAATATTCAACTTCCTTGAGGCTCTTAAAACTGCCTAAGCGCCCGATATGATTGGCAGGCTCTACCTCTGAACAGCCTGAGGGGAAAGCCCCGACCATCAGAGAACAACAGTTTCCTCTGCTACAAAGACACTTTCCCAGAGTTCCCAAAAGCTCTATTTCCCTCCTTCCAAATGCCTCATCCACCCTCCAAGAGTCCCCTTTCCCTTACTCCTCCATCCACAGTAACCTAAAGCCTAACGGCAAATATTTACAAAGGGCTTTCAACGGGCCTGGAATTATGCCAAAGTCCTCCCACCTATTAATCTGTTCTACTGACAGAACACGCATGATCCCTCAAATGTGAGCATGAGGCCCACGGAAACTAAGCAGACTGCCTGGAGATTGTACAGCCCAGCCCCACTTCTGTTTGCTCTTGCTTCCTGACTGTGGAAGCCCTGTGACCGCCTCTGCCCAGTCACCATGACTTCCCTGCCGTGAAGAACTGCATCTCCTTGCAGGGCTCTGCTGCACAGAACACACCCTGCCTTCGTTCAGTTGCTCTGTCGGCTCTTTTGTCACGTCAACAAGAAAAGTAAGGAACACGTTTACATTAGTGTTCGAGCAGTAGATACCCAGACATCAAGAAAAATCCCATCTTTATTATTCAAAAAAATGTAAATGGAAAAAGTAAGCTGTTAAACGATGCACACGTATGTCATTTTTTCGTAAATCAGAAAAATGTTTTTAAAAATCAAAAACATACTGCAAATGTTGCTTATGACATCATATGCATGTAATAAAGGTAAACACATAAGAACTACAAACAAGTTCAGAAAAGTGGCTATCATGGAGAGGGAGGCAGGCTCGACCTATTACTCTTTTTAAAAAGATACGTCTTAAGGGATTATAGCAAAAAGCTTAACGTGTGTTCAAGGTGAGAAGTTAGGAGCTAGTACATAGACATAGTTACACGTTGTCTGTATTTTTCCAGGCTTTAAAAAATTATTATTATTTTAATTTTTTTTGTTTTTCGAGACAGGGTTTCTCTGTAGCTTTGGTGCCTGTCCTGGAACTAGCTCTTGTAGACCAGGCTGGCCTCGAACTCACAGAGATCCTCCTGCCTCTGCCTCCCGAGTGCTGGGATTAAAGGCGTGCATCACCACCGCCTGGCCAAAAAATAATTCTTAATGTTAAAAACTTCCTATACAGAAAAAATAAATTTCTTAAACCAAAGTCATAAATTACTAATTAAAGAGATGGGTCTGAGGCTGAGGAGACAGCTCTGTCAGTAAAGTACTTGCCTTGCAAGCATGAAGACCTGAGTTCAATTCCCAGAACTAAGGGAGGAAGGAGAGAAGCAATGCTCCAAAGTCGTCCTTTACCTGACTTAGTGCACGTGCGCAGATACACACAGCTTAATCAATTAAAAAGAAGTTGAATGGCACCTGAGGAACTACACTTGCTGTTGCCCTCTGTCAGCCACATGTACATTCACACATGGGCACCTACACACATACACATATGAACACACACACACAAAGAAATTGGCCAGAGTATGGCACAGCGGTATTGGGGGAGGGGGTCTTAGTGCTCATGAGGTTCTGGTTCTGTTCCTCCAGGGAAAGGAAAGGGAGAGGATGAGAGGGGTGGGGGAAAGCAGATGGAAAGGGGAAGGGAAACAGGCGAAACCTAAAAATAATCAACCAAAGAAAGATGCTATCTTGGCCATCTCTTTTTGAACGGCGAAAATTTCCAAGGCTTCGGGAAACTGCAAGAACTTCAATCTTCAGCAACTTTCAGAAGCTAATACTATGACAGAATTTACTGAAGTATTTATTACAATCTGCTTAGTCTTTTCCCTCCTTGTTTAAAGCAACAGCAATATCTTCTTGCCTTGGGGTCCTGGGAACACAGAATACAAGAACAGCCAGAAATCCGTGGTCCCCTCCACCTTGGAAAGCATGAGCCTAGGAAAAGGTTTACCTAGGTTGAGTGTTCAGCGACAGGGTTGGGGCGGCAGACAAGGCATAGTGAAGAAGGCAGGGAAAGAATGAGAGAGAGAGGAGGAAGAAAAGCTAGCAGATGCCAGCAAGGAAGGCTGCTGCCACCAAAAAGAGCCTGCAGACTAAGCTAAGGGGTGGTTCCCGTGGTGCAACTGAGGACTGACGGGTGAAGGCGGCAGATAGAAGGTCAGCATTTCTGTCAGAGGAGGTCATGAGGGCACTTTGTACCCTCCTCCACTTCTCCTATCGCCAGCTACAGCCTTCCCTTTTCCTGTTATTTCTATTTTCGGCACCCTATTACAAGTTTAAAGATCTCAGTCACCAGAATCCACCACCACGTGAAAAACACAAGTAGCTAAGAAATAAAATGTGACTGAAGAGTTTCCTTTCTAGTTTAAGACAAACCTGGGAAGTATTTTCATGTGTCTAAAGTCTTCCCACAATTTAAAAATAAATCATTTTGCTTGTTTGAGAATTGCCTGGGTGCACAGATAACACTAGAGACCTTGACAATACCAATCAGGCTCCGTTAGAGAGGACGAAGGCCTCCGCCACACATGATTCCAAACTGACTCACTTTGTGATCTCCTAAAGGGAAGCCTGGCGGTTGTCCACAAAGCAACAAAACATAATCTAGTGTTTGCTTCACAGCGGGGCTTTTCCTCTCCGACCTTTGCCCTTTCACCGTGGACTGTACTACCGCATCAGTGTCCTTCCTGTGCCTTCCCTGTTGAGTTCCTCATGGCAGTCTAAGACACGATGGCTCTGTACTTTCCTTCGGTCAGTTCTTCACCTCTTATGCATTGTTCAGTTCATATTCATTATTTATTCCTGGCCATGTGTTGCATTATAATGATCTCACTTTGTTCTTTCAGTCTCAACGCACCTTCCTAACCTCGTTGCTTGCTCCTCACAAGTGGAAGGGGACCAATCTTCCTTTGTGTCCTCAGTCACCTGAGGGCTCTCCACACGGGAAAGATTTGGTAAAGCTCATCAATTGCCTCCCCTCCTGCCAGGCTCTTCTTCTGACCAAACAGCTCCCCTTGCACTTTATACTTTAATCTAGATTTCACAGGAGAGCTCCCCTTGCACTTTATACTTTAATCTAGATTTCACAGGAGAGGAGAATGCGGGGTTTTTTCCTTCTGAGTTTGGCTTGTTTTACTTAATGTGATAACAATCTGCAGCCCCATATACATATGTTCCCGTATCCTCTTCATTATTGCTTTAAAAAACTTGAGGAAGACTTTCTAGGGCTGCTGGCTTCGCTAGTGCCCTCTGGCCTTCCTGACGGTGGAAACCCTTACCCTACCTGTAATTCGTACCAAGTATTCTGACTATAGATAGAGCAACAAGAGAGAAACAAAAAAGCGAAGCTTATTGTGTCAAAAAATTTTCAAAAATTAAAACTATTTTACTGGAACGGCATGGGTGAGGCCGCTCTCAAGAGAAGGCGACCAAATGGGATCTGGAAGGCAGGTCCGCAGCTCCCGGGAGCTCCGCGGTGGGACTGTAAGGCGCTGCTCTGGAGCGCTCATCACCTGCGACGACAGCCTGATTCCATGGACATGCCCCATTCCTACAGTCAAGGGACACCAAGAAAACAAGACCGGCAGCTCCGGAGCTCTGTTCCGGAGCTCTGTTCCAGTTCGGTTGCCTTCTATACAATCTTTAGGCTTGCACAGAGCAGCAACATTTTAAATTTGGCTCTTACCCACATATGAGCACGCCATCCTAAAAGTGTTGGCATCAGTGCTCAGTACCTAGTTACGAACACCCAAAGACTGTGAAGATGCGGTTCACAAAATCTCCCACAAGCTCGCTACTCTAAAACACTGAGCTCAGTGACACACAGTGTCAGTCCAAACAAGGCAAAGGGGCTTTTCTTACTCTTTACAACAAATATGAGTATTCACACAGACCAAGCCCTCTCCCAGGTACCACACATATAACCTGTCCCACAGCAGCTCTCTAAGATTGGCAGCATCCCAATTCCCACTTTACAGTCAAGGAAACTGAGGCCAAAGTATGTAGAGTAAATAGAAAAGCTGGATTCTGCACCTAAAGAGCCTATTAAATTCAAATCCAATTACTTACCTTTTAACAGAGGTCACAATATGTCTCTTTACATGCCCACAGCTCAAGTCAAGCTCCCTGTGATCTTTTTCTGTTCAAAGATGGCCCAGGACCTAACTATTAGACCAAAGTGCACACACTATGTGATCTTTCTAGAAACTGGGGAAATTGATGGGAGGATTTAACTAAGCTTTGGGGAAATGATGTGAATTATTTTACAACACTTCTTTTTGGTCTCTGAAAAGTACTTTGCTCCTGTTTTATGTATTGTGTAGTCACAGGAAATTATACACGCGGGTGGGAGTGACTGCCCGGATTGTAATTGCCTATAAATGGCAAATGTCTCAGAATGCATGTTTCAGTACCACACCAAATTAGCTATCAAAGAACAGGAAACAGTGATTGGTGACTCACAATTCCCATACCAATACTCTGGAATAACCTGGGTATAACTTCCTGGCCTGACATCCTTTCCCCAGATCTACCAGAATTCACAGAAATCAAAGGAATGCAAATGAACCTCTAGTCTAACTGGTGCCAGATGAACTCAAACCTCCAAAACACACACTGGCTCAAAAGCAAAGCTTTCCATTTTCTGACATTTAAAAGATGTTTTCAAGAGATGAATTACTGAGATGGTATTTTTGCAGCGTGCAGAACCCAACTCTAATTGTCCCTATTAAAAAGCAAAGGAAGAAATTTTCATGCAACATATGCAGGTATTTTTTCAAGGATTCATTAAAAAAAAACTCACAAAAAAATCCTAAGTTTCTAAAGGTTATGGATAAGAAAATGAGGATTTAAAAAAAAATTTATCAAGTACAAGGGGAGGTCATAATAGCAATGAACAACTCTCACGCTGCTGTCACTTTCCCTAAAAAGCACACCACATTAACACTGTTCTTTCAACAAGCAGCCTGCTCCACTGAAGGATCGCCAAACAGCAGACTGGAGTTTTCTTACTGATGGAAGACTGATTCTCTACGTGCAAGTAAGGACTAGCCCACAAGCTATGAAGCCTCCATCTCCTTTGCTGCTGCAGCATTAATGAAAGCAACATTCACAGCTCTGGAAGTTTCTCCTCTCTAGAATTTCAGCAATAGAAAAATTAATAACCATACTTCATATTGAACAAATATTTTATACCTCCCAAAGAAGTTCTTACCTGCTACCTAATTATTAGACATGAGTCACCCAACAGAGAACTTAAGATATAATGTACCATTTACTCAGGCGGTTCCGAAGGTTTCCTCGATTAGCATCTGGATGGATGGTGAATGTAGGAGGGCCCAGTTACCATTGGGCTGGTGGTCCCGGTGCTGTACCAAAGCAGCACTGAGTAAACACTGAGCCAGTAAGCAGGGTTCCTACATGGCCTCTCCTTGAGTTCCTACCCTGACTTCCCTCACTGATGGACTGTGATGTGAAGGTGTAAGCCAAATAAACCTTTCCCTGCTCCATTTACTTTTGACTGTGTTCTTTATCGTAGCAACAGGAACCCTAACTGAGTCAGTGACTATTGTCACTATAGATTAGTTTGCATTCTTTAAAATTATTAACAATATATTCTTCTGAAGGCTTTTTTCATTCAGCATCATTATTTTCATAGTAGTCAAATCTGCCTATCATTTTAGGGTGTCATTGCTTATTATTGGGTTTTATGGGTTGCTCCCAGCCATAATGGGGGTGAGCACCCATTCTTTCATCATGAAGCATGCTGTCAAAGCATCCATGGGAAACCTGCATCTATCAGATCGAGGAAGCTCCCATCTTAGTCTAGTTAGTTGGAAAGTTGTGTGTGTGTGTGTGTGTGTGTGTGTGTGTGTGTGTGTGTGTGTGTGCGCGCGCAAGGGGTTCATTAGTCACTAATGAATGTTAAACTTACAATGCTTTTTGTGGGTCTCTAAAATGATTATACACTTCTGTTTGTTAGTATTTTGGGTTGCAATGATTGATTTTGAATGTTAAGAGTCTTACATTCCTGGAGTAAGCTTTTCTTGATGAGGACACATTACTCTTTAGTGTATATGGATATGGTCAGGTTTAAGCCTTTTCCTGCTGTCTTCTTTCTTCTGCTTGTTTTCTCTCCCTTTCTTTTTATCTTGTTTTGGGGGGGGGATTACTCAAACATTTCCAATTCTGATTTATTTATTTTCTTTGATTATTAATTACAAAAATTTTTGTGGCTACTTTTAGCTTTATAACATATGTTTTTTAACTTGTTAGAGCTTATTTTCAAGAGATTTTACTCCATGCCACACATAGAGTACCAGAATGTCACAATGATAGGGAGGTTGAGCATCAGAAATTTGAAAACCTAAACCTAAAATGTATCAACTGGTTAAGTTGGGAAGCTTCAAGAGAATGCCTGTACAGAGAGTCCAAAAATCTGAACAACTATGAGATATGAAAGGTATCTAAGGGCAAGTATTTCAGATAAGGAATACTCAATTTATACTTCCATTTCCTCCACTCTTGGTCTGTGTCCTATTTTTGTTATAAAGCCCATACCACATTTTATCATTTTAAAGTAATTACCTTTTAATATCAAACAGGTATACTTCTTTTAAGTTCTGTCCAATGAAAATAAATTTAATTTTAAAAATTAATAATCTTTAAAAATACTAATAGCCAGGTGTGGTAGTGCATGCCTTTAATCCTAGCATTAGGGAGGCCTGGTCTACAGAGACAGTTCCAGGATGGGCAGGACTGTTACAAAGAAAACTCCTGTCTCAAAAAAAACAAAACAAAAAATAGGGGCTGGAAAAATGGCTCAGGGGTTAGGAGCACTAGCTGCTCTTCCAAAGGTCACAGGTTCAATTCTACCAATGCACATAAAAAATAAATAAATAAATTATAAAACCTTAAAAAGCTAAAAAAAAAAAAACCTTAAAAGAACAAAAAAACCTCAAAAGATAAAATAAAAATACCAGTATAAACAATTGTATGTGACCACCATGTAGCACCATATTCAGCCCTCCTTCGCAGAGACTTTTCCTTCCACAGCATCTTGTTCCTTCCGCCCGAAGCACTTCCTTTAACATGACTTGTACTATGAAGAGCCGGCTTTATATCCACATCTGTTTCATCCTTGTTTGCAACATGTCTTTGTTGGGTTTAGATCTAAGTCTACTGCTTGTCTTCTACACCATTAACGATGCTCCTGCATGCACTGTCTGCACTTTTTGCAACAGGAAATCTTTATCCCAATCTACATCATCATTACCTCCCTTCTACACACGACATCTCCTTTTTTATTGGGCTATTTTAGGATTTTACTCTTATCACTGGTTTTAAGCAATTTAATTATGATATGCCTTAATATTATTTAATTACATTGTGCCTTAATAATATTTCCTCTATCTTTTTATTAGGGTTGAGTTTCTCAGATCTATGGATCTACAGTTTTATCCTGATTTTTTTTCAGCTCTTATCTCTGCAAGCATTTCTTCTGTTTCTACCCCTTCTTGAAAGGATGTATATGAGACCATGGGAAACTAGCCACATATTTGTTGATACTTTAAAGTGTTTTATAATTCTTTTATCTGTTTCAATGTCTACTGCAGTGACTTCATGGTTACTAAGCTTCCCTTCTCAAATGTCCAATTTGTCCCTAATTTTATCACTGTAGCTTTTATCCCTAGAATTTCTACTTGAGTCTTTAAAGATATCTGCTATGTTGCTATTTAACTTTTTCAAGTAACAATCATTCATATACCACTATCTGACAATCCTAATATCTGTGTTACTTCTGAATCCATTTTGATATTATCTTTTTTGCCCTTTCACTAGGGGTTACATTTGCCTGTTTCTTTGCATGTTTCTTAGCTAAAAATGATAACAAACGTTATAAAAGAAAGAATAAGTTTAACCAGATGTGGTACCAAACACTTGACAGCTAAAGACAGGAGGATCAGGAGTTCATTGTCTCCTCAACTATATAGCGAGTTCAAGGACAGACAAGGCTTAAAACACTGTCTCAAAAAAATAAAAATAAGTTTGATAATAGAAGAATTTAAGGCTCATGCTTAAGTGTTTACTAATTTACAAGATAATTTTACATGTATTACCGCATCTGATTCTCACATACCCTTGTAAGCAAAGAATAACTAAAATGAAATTTCATGATGTGTATGTGTGTATGATAGGGATAAACAGTACTACTATGCTACATGAACTACTATGTTCATGAGCCCACTCCTCCCTGATTTGCGCATACGGAGACGGGGTCAGAGAGGCCGACCTCCAGAGCTGGCCAAGTGCTAGGAAGCGTCAAAGCTAGGACCTATTTTCAGTGTGCCCAAGTCTTTGTCCCGGGGTTCTTTTCAATAGAACCACATGGTTCCTGTGTGGCCAAGAGCAATGAAGTCATGCAGCTGTTCTCAAGGGAAACAGGGAATCAGCTTTTCTTGATATTCAAGAACGAGAGCTGAGCCTCTTTTGTGTAAACGGTGAAATGAGATGACTCAGTGCAGAGGGTTACAAAACATTTCTGTTCATGGTTCTTTTTACTGTGTCAATTATAATTTAAACCTAAATTCTCCATTTTTACTAATAACTAGAATACTATTTTTATTACATTCAACAAGAATCAAGTAATGAACTGGGCTAAGTGATTGTAAACCTATAATCTTCTCAGCACCCACGAGACCAAGGCAAGAGGACCAGTTTCTGATCAGCCTGGGACACATAGTAAGTTCCAGGACAGATATTTTTGAAAGGTAAAGAGTTATAATCACCAATAAGCCAAACACTGTCATATTAGTAGGAATATTAGTAGGAATAAGGCAAGGCAGTGTTGGGGTACTGCAGAAAGTACTGTTAATACAACTACCGATTTTCATGGTAAGATCATGAAATACTAAAAGAGCTGAAAACATTTCAAAGTGGTGAAAATTGTTGGAAAATAAAGATAAATTTAGATGCCTGTACTTCCTCTACAGCACTGATTATTTTTGCTTATTTGTTTTCAAGATGGTGTTTCTCCAGTAGCCCTGGGTGTCTTGGAATTCACTCTACTAACCAGGTTTGTCTTGAACTCAGAGATTTGCCTACCTCTGCCTCCCAGCCTGCACCATCCAGCCAATTCTTAAAGTCTTCTGATGTTTATTCTTTCTAGTAAATTATGCATAGAGTACATAAAATTACATATTGATCCAAATTCTGCACATAAATTCAGAGAGTTTGTGGAAATACACCTCACTCACAAGCCCATTTTTGGACTTTTTACAGGTCTATAAGTTCTGAACTAATAACCTCAACTATGCATATTCATGTGTATAACACGATTTATGTGTGTGTGCACATGTGTTCCAGTGAGCACGTACCAATGTATGCATACATTTGTGTAAGTATGCACATGTAAAGGTCAGAGGTAACACTGAGTGCTTCCCTTGATCAGACTCCATTTAATTTTTTTTTTTTTGGTTTGTTTGCTGTTTGTTTTTTTTGAAGCAAGGTTTCTCACAGTACCTTGATCTCTCAGATCTGGCTTTGCTGGGTAGAAGATTCTCCTGCCTCTGCCTCGACAGAAGGAACAACCATGCCTGGCTTTGAATGAATACTGGTAATCTAAATTCAGGTCCTCATGCACATGCAGCAAGCACTTTACCCACTGAGCTATCCCCACAGGCCCTCTTCAGCATTTTAAATGGAAACATTTATTAGCAAGACTTCCTATGGTAAGGCATCAATAGGCAGATATGCTTCAAAGTGGCAGCTATGCTCACGTACAACCATAACAACAGGCCTACTGACTAATGTACAAGTAGAGTTCCACGGCAAGAAAAGTGAAGGGACAAATACTTCAAGCATGAGTTCTGACAATGATTGTCCTGTGTGGGCAATGTTTAAGCTGAGTGGCCATGGAGTAAGGGGAGGTGTCTACATTTCTGACTTGGGCGTGACCAACATTTCTAAGGTCCTGACTTGAAAAGCAAATCTTAATCTGTCACTTTATTTCTGAGCGTACTTAGTGTTTTCTTTTAGACTGATTAACTTACTCTCACTGCAACACTCACTGCTTGGAAGTAGGTTCTATAAAGAATTAAAGCAGTAAATTACACAGGTTAAACATCTTCTCGCCAAACAGACAAAACAACAAGCAATAACAACAGACACCTCAACACCTTGAAATTCATCTGCCTGACTTCTTCTTTTCATAGATGACAGTGCTGGCACCACACTGTTGTTTCCTAATGACACAACATGGTCACCATGAATTCTGGTCTCTATCAAGAGGGAAATATTAGAACGCCTTATGTTTACTTTTAAAACTAGAGAGGGGGAGGCACCAGTTTAGCTTCTTGAATATTTAACAGATACATTTCAACAGCTCAGTAACCTGGTGCATGTGGTAGATGATTTTATGACAGAAATGGCTAACAGGACACCCCAGGAAGGGAGAACACATTCCATAAGGAAAAGGCTGGGGGCAAGAGAGATGGCTCACTGCTTGCTACTATTTCAGAGGGCTAGAGTTTGGCTTCCAAGCACCACTTGGGGCAGCTTACAACCTCTTACAACTAGCTCCAAAAGATCTGATGCCCTCTTCTGACCTCTGTGAGCACCTACACACACACACACACATGAAGTTAAAACATTTTTGAAAAAAAAGGTTGTATCGTGGTCCATCACTCATTCATTCTTTCATCTTTTTCTGTCTCTGTCTCTCTCTGTCTCTGTCTCTCTCTCTTTACTTTCAGTATTTGCAATTTTCTGCAGTTTATATATGTCTGGGAGAGATTGTGCTATTTGGTTGCTATCTAAACTGCCTTCACTAGATGAGCAAACAGCTTTCCCTATAGTAGAAAATGAAACAAAAGCAAATTATGATTATGTATTAGGCAAAAATTTCAAAATTATCACGATTATTCAAAACGCTTTAAATTCAGCCATTGGTGGTAAACATTATCCTGTGTATATATGTACCATGAAGTATTAGTTAAGGAAACTATAAAGTCCTTATCATTAGAAATACATTTTCAAGGTCATATTTTTCAGTTATTTTATGGGTATGCCCTCATGGGCCACATCACACATGTGGAGGTCAGAGGGTAACTTGCAGAAGTCAGTTCTCTCCTTCCAGCATGTAGATCCTGGGAAATGAACTCAGGATTTCTGGTTTGGTGGCAAACACTTTACCCACTGAACCATCTTACCAGAATACATTAAGCTGAACATGAATAAAGTAGTAAATTTAAAATATATACAGGTTGGGCATTCTGTATCAAGAATGCCTGAGTGTCTCCGATTCTGAACTGTTGTGGATTTTGGAATGCTTGTATATGTATATATGTGTGTGTGTATGTACAATATATATACACATATATACATACACACATATACATATATATATATAGAGAGAGAGAGAGAGAGCTATCAGAGAGAAGACCACTTTAATAAAGCTTATTTATTAGAAGGAGCATGGCCTAGTATGTGCTTACTGAGGAGAAGAGGTGAGAAGTTCAGAAGGCCTGGGGCTTTCTAAACTGTTTTTAAGGAAACTGTCTTTCTGAAAACTATAGGTGGTTTTCCCAGAATCAATGAATGGTGAAATTGTTTTTAAGTAAGAATGCTGTCTCCATTTTAATCCTGGCTCTTTCTACCAACTTTTTTAGATTTATTTATTTAACTTTATGTGTATGATTGTTTTACCTTCATGTATGTTTGTGCACTACAGGCATGCAGGGCTCACAGTAGTCAGAAAAAGGCATCAGATCCCATGAATTGGAGTTGTAGATGGTTGTGCACCCAGATCCTCTGCAGGAGCAGTGGGTGTGCCTAACAACTGTGTCATCTCTCCAGCTCCTAACTCTTGTTCTTAAACATAAATTCAGTTGTGTTTCAGATGCACCTTATTTTGAAAGCATGAGGCCATTTCATACAACCTATTGCTTGGAAATGGTGTACGCCCTCATGTTTTTACTGATGAGGGGAGTTGACAAATTGCAAATGCCTGGGGGTCTTTGGGGAGAATCAGCTTGGTCATTTCTTTACCTATTCACAAAGTTCCCACTTTGTAAAGAAATATGAATCCTTGCACCATTTGCCTCTTGTGGTTTGCTGGACTCTTTTGCCCCATGGGGATGAGAACTGCACCCAAAACATTTGGAAGCAGAGGAAAGGATAGAAACCTTGATTTTTAGAAGAACATGATCAGAAACAGCCATGATCTTTCTCCAGTCTTCTAAGAACTCAGGTCCAGAAACACTGAGCTAGAGATTAAAATCAGCACTTAAAAGGAAAAAGCAGGCCAGTCCTCAGCGGAATACTTGAGAGCTGAAGATGTGTGTGCATTTTCAGCGCCCGCTTGGCCCCCATGCTGCCCCCGTCTCAGAGACTCCTGTTACCAGGATCCCAGCAACAGAACCCTTTCCTGCGGGACTGTGGGTCGGTAAGGATGTGGACTTTTTCAAAAGGCTTGATAAGGCTACACCACGAACAACATTTGTAGCTACGCAAAGTAACCTAATAGGGGTCATCAAATATCATGCTCTGGGTGGTAAGATGATCTAAATGGAGGATCATAAAGGAATGTTATCCCCCAGCTCCACAAGAACACAATGGAGCGACTGGCTGGTTCATTATGAAAGGAACTGCACAAGGATGCGGCCTTTGTTGAAGTCTGGGCATGACATAGGAAAAGCAATTTGGGTTCAAAGAGAGCTCTGAGGAAGGCTTGGCTTAGTTTTGCTCTGTTTTTTAAACTCTGTGACATTTTTCTATGGCATTCACTTTCTAGGACTAGTTGGTCATAATGAGTTTGTTTCCCTAAGAAAAGCCACGGAGTAACTCTATACTGTCATTCATACAAGAAATGCTTTAAACGATTGCCCGCTTCCCAGAGCAGAACAGGTTGAGTCCTAAACGTTACACCAAGGTGTAAGTGTTCAAGGTCACTGCACAGAGGATCATGCTTGACTTTTGAAAGGCTTCTCCATTTTGAGAATGCACAAGTCCTTAATTATTCGGCGCTAGGACCTATTCAAATCACCAGTTGTATCACTTTCCGAGTTTCCTTGACATGCATCATTCAAGACCGTCTCAGCTTTATGTGGGCTGGGAACTGCTCGATTTCTGCTTTAGAGAGAAAACAGTCCAACCCACAAACCATCTTAAGCGACTAGAGTGAAAGGTGACAGGCTCACATGGAAACTGGTTAGAAGGAAACTCTTTCTAAAAAAGATTGTTGTCCCCAAGCCAACGCAGTGGTGAAATCCTTAAGCAAGAACACTATCTCCTGTTAATTCTGGCTCTTCAAGGTTTAGAAGAGCAAAAATGAGAATGAAGAATTTATTGCAGTTTAGGTGCTCTCTCCACTGCCCAGATGCACAGACACAACACTGCATCATTAGCAATGCCCTGCCCTCAGCTTTAAAAAACAAAAACATAACTGTAGAATCTCTTCAGAGAAAAAAAAAAAGAAAAAAAGGAGTTTTGCTTATCCACAACAACACTATATATTGTAAGAGTCGTTTCACTGGCCTGAAAGAATCAGGCTTAAAGCAACAGTACATATAACTTCTGGAAGGCAATACCAAGTGGATATTGAGTTACTCCAGTCCTTCTCAAATAGTTCATACCCATTCCTGAATAGAAAATCAAAGTCTACCCAAGAATTATGTGCAATTTTTAAATCCAACCCTGCACAGACCAAAGACCTCCTTTCTTATCAATTTGGAAGACACAATTAAGAACTGTGTGGCCATCACACCAAAGCTATCATTTGTATTGATTATGCAAAGTCACCCCAGAGCAAGGAAGAGTTTAGTGAGAAAATCAGAAAAGCTGTTTAGCTCAATTTAACAATCACAAGGAAACACAGCAGCCCTGTCTGGGATCCGCTGCCCATGGCAGAGGGAAGAATCTTCACACATACCTGCTTCCTGCTTCCCAGGGTCTTAGCGCCTAGCAGTTGGAGGGCCAGAGAAACAAACCCAGAAGATTTAAAATTCAGTCTCTCTGAGCTGTGCTTGTCCTTGGATAACCATCCGCCAAAGGCAGTGTTTGACCAAAGAAAGCAAGCAATTTACTCTGCACCGAAACGAACGTTCTGCCTACTACTATAGATTTTAATCTCAAAAGAATCTGGCCTAGGTAGAAAGGCCAACCTGAAACACAGGTGTGGCTTGGAACTGTAGATGTCATCACTATGTCTAATCTATTATAGCTACAGTGCTTAAAATATATTGTGAGACCTCACCTTCCCTCGGAGAGTGAGCTCACGCAGACTTTGAAATGGGACTGTCCTCTGAACTTCTGTATTATTTTTTATAAATATTCCTTTGTCACTTTAATTGTAAATGCCAATATATTTGAATAATGCAAAAAACCATTAAGCCTTAGTTTGTGTTTCCTAGAAAGAATTAACAAATTGTGTTAAGACAAAAAAAAAAAGATAATAATAATAAAAACCCTAACTCCAAAATCACTGGACTAATTTCAAACAAACACAAACATTGTCCTTAAGCAGGAACTGGAAACATCACACCACTTATGCAGTGTTACACTAGGGAGAACATCAAGGGTCAGAGTCCAAGTCTACTTTTAAACTGGCCTAAGAACAGTTTCCTTATCGACTTTACAATCCATATTTATGGTGCGGCGGCAGCACATTCTGAGGAGGAAGTCTAAAATATCTTTTATAATGCCACCATAAAAAAAATGGATGTTACAAAACAGCTTTACAAAGTGAAAGAAAAAGTAATTTTGAAATTACAAGCAACTTTAAAACAAAAGTACGTATTACACGTACTTCTAGAATTTCATGTATGTGAATGTAAAATTCGAGACATGCAAACTAACCTGTGGTGACAGACAGCAGAGCAACTGTTGTCAGAACACGGATGACCGAGGGGTAACATGGAAAGTGACACGAGGCAACTTTCAGCAGCTATGCATATACCGTGTGTTTCTGATCGTGGAGACTTTGATTGTATACACCTGTCAAAACACAGCTAACCACCACTTACCAGGGATACAATCTACTATTCCTACAGTGTGCCTCGATGAAAATACACACACGCATTTAAATAAAGGGATGTTCTCTTCTATAAGGCCACAAGCTGGCTGAATTAGAAGAGTTGGGCAGAATTCCAAGTGGAAATACATTCTGTCCGGGTCGCCCAGAACCACTCCAGGTGAGCGCACCAGTCTCCAACAAAGGCTCAAAGTGTCTGGGGGGTGGGGCACTGAGGATTTTGTCTTTAGGAATTCATAAATGAATGAAAATGCGGACATGACTGCTTCAAGGTATGGCTGGGGAGAAAGTTTTATTGTAGATAGGAGGGAAAGCACAGCCATGCACATATGGAAGGGTCCAAACTGAAAGGGGACAACAGACTGAACCGAGTCACCTAGAGGAGGGGGGGAGAGCAAGGAGAGGAAGACAGAGGACCAGGAGCCAAGTACTCCAAGAGAGAAAGTAAGAGAACCAAGAGGAGAACCAAGAGGGCATGTAGCCAAAACGGCTAGGTTATACAGGAGAAAAGAGACCGAGGAGCAGGAAAGTGAAGCTCTGGGCCTGGAGCGATGTAGGATAGGGGTGGGTACACCAGCCAGGAGGACTCTGCAACAGGTATTTGTGAGTAGGGAGTGGGGAAGGCAGGCAGCCAGAGCACTCTTTGATATGTTAAATAGGCACCTCAGCCATTTGTCCCGGGTTTGAGACCTAACAAGAAATAGAAAGTTGGATGAATTGGCCATTCTCGCACTAAGAATTCCATTATTTCATGTAGCATTTAGAAAACAGACCAAGAAAGGCTAATAGTAGGGCAGAGTAGGGCAGAAGGCAGGGTCCCAGGACACCTGAGTTGTGAATGAGGATATAAACTGTGCTGGCTAATTTTATGTAAACCTAACATAAACCAGACTATCCACTCCAGTTGAGAAATGCCTCCAGCTGAGCAGGCTGTAGGCAAGCAAGCCTAGAGGGCATTCTCTTAATTAGTGATTGGAGGGCCCATTGTAGGCTGTGAGTTCTACAAGAATGCAGTCTGAATGCCAGGAGGTGGTGGCAGAAGCCTTTAATCCTAGCACTTGGGAGGCAGATGCAGGCGGATCTCCAGTTCCAGACCAGCCTGAACTTCAGGGCAAGTTCAACAGAGTTAGCCAGGGCTATATAGAGAAACCGTGTTGCAGAAAAATGAAAATTCCCATGAAAGGAAATGGGAAAGGAGGAAGTATGCTGGACAGACCTTATATGTTATGAAAAAGTCCCTATGTTGTAGATAAAACGATGCATGCAATGACATTTTTTTTAAATTAAAAATTAAGATCCTTTGGTTATGTGTGTATCTCAGTGGTCCAGTACTTGCCTAGAAAGTAGAAGTCCCTAGGTTTAGGAAACAAAAAGAAAGAGAAGAGGGGACCAGAGAGCTGGCTTAGCATTAAAGGCAGTTACTGCTCTTGCAAAGAACATGAGTTCAGATACTAGTGCTCACATTAGATGGCTCACAAACCACATGTAACTCCCGCACATACAAGCATGAACTCACATGCAGATATACATGTTTCTGCACATAGAAAAGTACAATAATAAAGTCTTTTTTCAAAGGAAAGAAGAATTTTTGTGTTATTAAACCCTTTTGAAAACATCTTTCGGGCTGGAGAGATGGCTCAGAGGTTAAGAGCACTGGCTACATTTCCAAAGGTCCTGAGTTCAATTCCCAGCAACCACATGGTGGCTCACAACCATCTGTAATAAAATATGGTGCCCTCTTCTGGCCTGCAGGGACATATGCAGACAGACCACTGTATACTTAATAAATAAATAAATCTTTAAAAAAAAAAGAAAGAAAGAAAAAAGAAAACATCTATCATGATAGTTCTTACAGTCTGATGGCATCATGATCTATTAAAACCTTCATGTTGGTACCAAGGTGATTTCAAATGAGTTTGCTCTTAGAGACATTTCAGCAAGCATCCTTGAACAGAGACAGGACAGGGAATGAGAAGCTCGGAATCCAGCTTCTCAAATATTGTACGCATTCCATTCAGTGTCTGCCCTGTTGAGAAGTGTTGTAGGCAGAAAGATGGGCGTCCTAGGACCGCCACCTCTATTGTCAATATTTCTTCTTGAATACTTCCTGTAAGTCCCAGCCAAATTTCCAGAGGAAATACAATGGCTTCATCTCAGAGAACATGTAGAAAGGCTGGGTATGGTGGCCTGTGCCTGTGCTTCCTGCTGTTGGGGAAGCTGGGGCGAGAAGACCACCTGAGGCCAGGAGCTTGAGGCTAGCCTTGGCAATACCAGAGACACTATCTCAAAAGGAGCAATAGAAGCCAGACATAGTGGCACAAGCCTGAAATGCCAGCACTTGGGAAGTGAAGATGTAAGGACCGGGAATGCAAGGTCATCCTTGCTCCACAGCAAGTTTGAGATCAGCCCATGGTACATGATACATAACATTTTTTTTTTTTTGGTTTTTCGCAACAGAGTTTCTCTGTAGCTTTGGAACCTGTCCTGGAACTAGCTCTTGTAGACCAGGTTGGCCTCAAATTCACAGAGATTCGCCTGCCTCTGCCTCCCGAGTGTTGGGATTAAAGGTGTGCACCACCACCACCCGGTGGTACACGACATCTTATCTCAAAAAACAAAACAAAACAAAACTGCTGCTAAAAACTGTATAAAGCAAAGTGACGCCACATCACCAAAAAGGCCAAGTATATAATGTGGCTTTAACACTCGTGAATATTTGAGGTAACCATAATTTCAATGATCACAGGTAAATTAATTACTAGAAAACAAAACGTGTGTTAAGGGCTGACGTGATAGCTCAGCAGGTAAATGTTGTTTGTCACCAAGCCTGACACTAAACTAACAACCCGAGTTCAATCCACAGAATCCCCATAGTAGAAGGAGAGAATCAATCCTTGCAAGATATCCTCTGGCCTCCACACTCTCTTACCCCACACATACACAAATCCACGTTCAAATGTTTTTTCTTCCAAATTTCAATCAAAATTGTGTATGTAACTCAAATATTTGGCAAAACAAGAGCATTTAGAACCCGTGTGATTGCATCCTCAGGGTAGGAGCCTCGTCTTTTAATCTTTGTAAACTCATATGTATATGTATATACATATATATTTATGTAAGCACACACATATACATATATGTATGTATATATATGAATAAACTACACACACACACACACTTGGAGATCTGTTTCTAAAAGCTTTGTCACAGTGTCTGTAAGAATATTTTCTATAGTGTGTGTGTGTGTGTGTGTGTGTGTGTGTGTGTGTGTGTGTGTGTGGTTTAGGACTGTGTGTGCATGTAGGTCAAAAGTTGACATAGGACATCTCCCTCCTCATTCTTTGAGGCAAGGTGTCTCACCAAACCCAGAGCTCACATGTCTGCTAGACTGGCTGGCCAGCAAGTTTCTGGGATCTGCCTCTCAATACCTCTCAGTCCTAGCTTTGTAGACATGTGCCGCACACCTGCTTTTGATGTGGTCCTCATGCCTGCACAGACACCTTACTCACTGAGCCATCTTCACAGTTCTCCATGACTTAAAAGTCATCTATTGCTCTAAAACTTTTAAGGCATCAAGGTAGTAGGTAAGAACTTGGTACCTGGTTACAGCAGCAGTTTGTGAATTCGTTGGGCTCTATGCTTACAGTTTATAACACTGTCTAAATGTCTTTGTTAATTAAAGTTTCAAAAATAGGAAAAACTTTTCAATGTCCTTGCATTCAATATTTTTTAACTAGGTAATCTTGTAGAATATGAATTAACATAATACTCAATAAAATAAGAATTCATTTTATTATTTAACAATCCTAGTTTTACTCACTTATATTAGACATTTTAGCAAAATTCTTTTGAGAGAAATGTTATAAAACACATATCTTGCAGAACTTGGATGTATACTTAACACTATTTAAAGTTATTTTAAGTCAACGCTTTATCTCAGTTCAATTAGTGATTATTAATATTGACTGTATCCAATATGCTGCAGGGACTTCCCCAATGCTGCAAAGACTAGTGGAGGAAGACATTGCACAGAATTCAAAATCAGCCTTTGAAAACTGGCAGACCACAGAGATTCTTATCATCTTAATTCAGGAAAAAAAAAACAAATGCCAGATTTTTAACATCTGAAAAAAATTCCCTTAGAATAAGTTGGTGTCGAACTTGTGAATATAATGCACACGGGTGGCTGGAAGGAAGGGCGGAATAAGTATCGAAGGAACATGACCGAAGGTGCGTTGGCAGGGGAACCCACGGCGCGTAAGAAACACCTGAAAGCAAGTACACTGGCTTTAGGAGTGTGCCTACTTCAAATCATAATGCTTTCCCCGAACCTATGTGTACCAAAGAAACAGGCACAGCGTAAATAATCTCCCCTTCCTACATGGAGGTAAGGGATGCTGCAGCTCTGCCTGACTTTGAGAAACAGCTCTCTTAAAACTATTTAAAGCCTGGCCCAGACATGATTTTAATTTAGAAAAATATCTATCTAGTTAAGTCACATTTTCTTGTTTGCTTAAGTTTTTTTTTTCTTATATGGAGAAGGGTTTTGCCTGTATGTAGGCACATGTGCCGCATGCATGTCTGGTATCTGTGCAGGCCACATGGAATCAGATCCCTTGAAACTCAAGTGACAGATAGTTGTGAGCTGCCCCTGACGGTGCTGGGAACTGAGCAAATGTTCTTCATCAGGGAGTCATCATCTCTATCCCATTATTATTTTTTATTAACATTCATGCTCATCGCCCATCGGAAGCAATAATCACTACTGTCTTCCTTGTCAAAAGCAGGTAATATGTCAATATTAGGCAAGAAAATACCCTGAAGATACCTCTAACATCATCTGCAGGATCTGTACATATACCTGGGACTTTTGCAGCTGTTGGTGAGCAGGGGCCTTGGAGAGGGAAATGTGCCCTGGGTTATCTATGCAGGCCCAAGTGTCTTTCAAATCAGAGGAGGAAAAAGACTCAAGTGTAGAGAGAGAAGCTTGACCTGCTGTCCCTTACTGTGAATATGAGAGGAAGGGGGCCTGAGTGAAGGGGCACAGGTGGCCTCCAATGCTGGGACTAACCCCCGAGTTTATATCCAGCAAGAAGGGGAACCTCAGGACAGAGACTTCATCCAACATTGGAAATGAGCCCTCAAATGCTCCTTCACTCGACCTTGTAGGAAGATTATAGTTCTGTCCAATATCTTAACTTTGCCTGGTGGCACCTAAGCCAGACTTCTGACCTATAGTACCGGAAGGCAATAAATTTGCATCAGTTACACTGCTAGAGTCACAGCAATGGGGGCAACTGAGAGAGTTAATAGAGACTCAGAGTTTTATTCCAGAATCAGCCGATTTTATCACCTCGGCCTTGGACTGATAACAAGAGAAAACAGCAATTACTTGGAGGACTGGGAGGTGAGAGCAAAACAAGATGTCTAGGGAGAAGACCAATGTTGTTTTTACAGTTCTGCTTAAACAGAATTTTCACTCCCATCACATTAGGTAAAACATAGGAGCACTGGTTTGGGGCTAGAGTGATGGACAAGGACCTGTGATCAATTCTCAGCATGAAAAGAACAACAAAAAACAACTTAGAAGTTAGGCAAGGATTAGTTTATCACCTTAAAAAGACAAACAGCAAATATAAAAAGACAAACAAAAATGCAAATATTCAAGAGTCTGCCAATAACGCCAAGGAGAGGCCTTTATTAAAGACAGGGACCTGAGCCCGGCAGTGGTGGCCACGCCTTTAATCCCAGCACTTGGGAGGTAGAGAAATGTGGATCTCTGTGAGTTTGAGGCCAGCATGGTCTACAGAGTGAGTTCCAGGACATGCTCCAAAGCTACAGAGAAACCCTTTCTGGAAAAACAAAAAAGATGGGAACCCGGCTAAGACTTTTGTCTTGTCCTTTTTTATTTTTCTCCTGATTTTTCAGGACAGGGTTTCTTGCCCTGACTATCCTGGAACTCACTCTGTGAACCAGGCTGGCCTCAAATTTACAGAGATCTGCCTGCTTCATGCTCCCAAGTACTGGGATTAAAAGCATGTGCCACCACCACCCAGCCTGTCTTATCCTTCTCAGTGGATTGTTCCTGCTACCCTGTCCTTTGGTACCATTCTCATTACAGTCCCAAGAACAAACCCAGGGGTGATAAGAAATGCAGATTCCTAGACCCCAAAGATTCTCCTTCAGAAGTTTTAGGACAGGACCCAGGAATCTGAACAGGAACGAAATTTGGAAATTCTGAATTTTGTCCTCTAATAAGTAGATGGCAATGCTGAGGCACTCCTATATTCTCCCCCAACCCCCCGAGACCTAGGCTCCTCTGAGCAAGACTCAAAAGGCAGCTCTGGTCAGAGATCACCCAGAAGCTAGCCCATCTAAGAGCAAACTAATTGGTTAACTGTATAGCTTTGGCATGAGCAGATCTGAGTCTGCTCTGACCGCTCAATGTGCTTTGGGCAATTCACATTATTTTCTGTGCCTCGGTCTTCTTATTTGCATTAGAGAAGTGAAAACCTACCAACCAGTAGTGTTGCTATGGCAGCTTTAGCACTGCGGTCCTTAAAGCATCTCAGTACAATGATTACCAACACACTGCACTACCACATTTAGATGAAATCTGAGCTAAGTAAGCATTTTGAAATCTTTAGTGTTTTTATTCCTATAACAGAATCTAGAAAGATGAAATATTTAGTGGAAACAACATCAGCTTCCATCCTGAACAACATGGGAGATACATACATACATACGTATATATATGCCTCCCAAGAGGGGTGGTATAATTTTATTCCAAAGCTTTAAAATTTTTGGCTGAAACAAAAAGATATTTTCCTTAATCACAAGTATCTAGGAAATCTACCTTTTGTTTTTGACCGTTTGGATCTTAAGTGCCAAACTCATGGATTGCAGAGAGTCTTCCAGGACAGGTGATTTTATAAGCTAAGTGGGTGGGCCTCCGTTCTGATTGGAAGATGGCTGAAAGCGACCTGAATGACTTACTCACAGTTACAAAGCAAGTTAGAGCATCTCAGCTGCCAGGTGCACATGAAGGATATATCTAATCAAGTCACTGAACATAACCAATCATTAACACTAAAATGAACAGGTGCAAAAGCAAACAACACAGCAGACGCTGGAACACTTAATAGTACTGCGGTTAAACGATGTGTCACCGAGGTCACAACTAGAAAGATGAATATGACTAAGATTTAATATGACCAATAAGTGATGGATGATGTAATAGATGCCAGGTCCAAAGCAGCTCCCCAAAATGGCAGGGCTGGTGACAATGCTCTATACAATGTTCCAGCCTGACAAAATAGAAAGCTTGCTATTGGATAAACTGAGGTCTAAAGTCAGGTTTCTGTTAACCAGGAACTTCGCTAATCCACCCGCAAAGGTTAACTACCTTAGACAAGGACATCCAGTTCCAGGTCAATCTAAACAGCCTGTATCAGCTCAAAGACCCTCCACAATGCTTGGCCATCATATAAAATCTTCTTGCTTTCCCACCATTTTGTTCCTTTCTGCCCCTGAGAAACAGGCTTTGCAGTTTGATCCCCACAGAACCTTTCTTCCTAGCCATGGAGCGGTCCAGCTCAGTGGTTTTACTAGGCCCTCACTTACAATAGATAATTATTTTTCCCCTAGGTATCATTTAGCATTGTCTCCTTGCTTGCTTATGGCCATTGTGTCAACTTGACACAAGCTAAGTCATCTGAGAGAAGGGAACCTCAATTAAGAAAATGCCTCCATAAGATTGGGCTATAGACAAGCCTGTAGGGCAGTGACTCTCAATCTGTGCGTCAAGACCCCTTTGAGGGTCAAATGGCCCTTTCACAGGGCTCACCTAAAACCATCAGAGAATACAGATATTTACATTACAATTCATAACAGTAGCAAAACTACAGTTTTGAAGTAGCAGTGAAAATAATTTTATGGTTGGGAGTCACCACAACATGAGGGACTGTATCAAAGAGTCACAGCATTAGAAAGGTTTAGAACAACTGCTCTAGGGCATTTTCTTAATTAGTGACTAATGGATCCAGCCTCTTGTGGGTAATGCTACCTCTGGGCTGGTGACCTTTTGTTCTACAAGATACCAGGCTGAGCAAACCAGAGGAAGCAAGCCAGTAAGCAGCATCCCTCCATGGCCTCTGTATAGCTGTCTCCAGGTTCCTGCCCTGTTTTGAGTTCCTGTCCTGACTTCCTTCAGTGATGAACAGTGACGAGGGAGCATAAGCCAAATAAACCCTTTCCTCCCCAAGTTGTTTTAGGTCATGGTGTTGCAGCACATAAACAGTAACCCTAACTAAGACAATTACTCCAGCAAATTTCTCTCTCCTTTATTCTTTATAGAAAAAGACAGAAACATCGAAAGATTAGAAACTTGAGTTGATGGAATTGTCAGTGGTTCGTTTGTTGAGACGGGGTCTCACTGTATGACCCCAGCTGACCTGGAATGCCCTATGTAACCCAGTACTGATCCTTCTTTTCACGTTCCTCAGTGCTAGACTACATGCATGTGCTACTGTGCCAGGCTCCATAAACACATTCCTGGAGAAACATCATTAAAGTACCTGGCGAGAATCAGTTCAGAGTACTCATACTAAAAAAAATACTAGGAGCTTAGCTCAGCATTAGACTTATTTTCAGAATTGGCAGCCACCAGACTTGCACAGTCTTAAATTGCATATGTATGGATCGATAATAGCTACTTTTCTCATTGCGGACAAAAGTAGCAAGCAGGAAGAGTTTATTTTGGCCCAGTGTGAGGGTACATTCCATCATGACAGGGACAGTATGGCAGCAGGAACGTAAGTGATGATAACATTGTATGTGCAGACAGGAACCAGAGACAGATAAATGTTTGTGCTCAGCTCACTTTCTCCAGTTTCTTCAGTCCCAGACCTCGCTCTCTGGGGTGATGTCACCCAGGCATATCTCCTCTCCTGAGTTGTTAAATTACATGACTTAGTGTAAAACACTGAAAGCCTGGCACATAAAGATACCAAATACAGAGCTATGCAGTTAACCAGTTAGCTTGATCATCAGGGCCGTCACCTAAAGGACTGTAATGTGAAAGAAGCAAATTTTGATTGTTATTCCTTGGAAGATGTGGCCGTGTCTGGGAAAATCAAATTGCTAAATCAGTCAACCACAGACACATTGGAAACTTCATTAGTTTATGACAAAACTCACTTATAATTGATTAGCATGTTATTATCACTAAGTATTTCAGTTCACTTTTCCATCCTTCTAGGAGACTTGTGCCAGAGTTACTAGTTCACAGCCTGACATGATGTAGCAGTGGCCCCAGCAAAACCAGCTAACTTCCCCTTTGTTAGCAGTGACCAGGTGTGCAGCTAGCTGGAGGGACTGACCTCTCCTCACCGCGACACAGGGAGATGCTATCCCAATGTCCAGTAGGATAAGGACTCTTCCCTAAGTCCATTGATTCTTGTTTTAGATAAACTCCCAGAGCCTGGGGTGAAAACTTCAGAACCACTTCTGTCGGGCTGTGTATCTCAGGCCCAACAGCTCAACCTCCCATAGCCTCAGCTTCTCCCCCTTCACAAGGCGCTGGTGCAGAGCTCTAGAATTAACAGAAGTTGAGGGCTCTTCCCCAGAGCGCTGGGGAACGAATGTCTCTGGGAGTCAATCACCTGACTTCATGACTTGACACACGCAAAACAACACTGTCTGTTACACTCAAAACAGGAGAAAATGCGCCTTTACCTTGACACAAGATTCCCCAGTGACTGTCTCAAAGATAAATTCTGTGACCTACTCTGGTCCTCTTCCAACAGAGTCAAGTCCTTGAAGGAAAGTATACCTAGAGTTCAATTTCTGCTCATCTTTCAGAAGCAACTGAAGTGTTCAAAGGCCTGAGAATTTTCTACAAATTCTGATTGCTAATCCTGATTATATATTTTTAAATTATACATGAGTTGCTCTAATACTAAAAACCGATGAATGTCACCACAGTTTATTTCATTAAAAGAAAAAAAACTTTTTTAAAAATCAGATAAATCTCAACAGAGAAGCATCCTGCAACCTAAGCTCTCTTCCTCAAAAGTCTCAAGATCATCAAAACACAAGGAGAGTATGAGGCCTGAGACAACCAAAGAGAGCCTAAGGGCTCAGAGTTAAAAGTAAAATGGGATCCTGGAACAAAGAGTTGAGAGGTAAAACAAAGGAAATAATAAGTACCCTGTGCATTCTAGTAATAGAACAATATGAGCTCATTAATCATAACTAATATAGAATGCAGTATAAGATGTTAATAATAGGGCAGTGTGCCAGTGAGGGGACACAGGGAACACGCTGCACATTTGCTTGATTTCTATGAAAATTTATCTAAGAGATAAAGTCTATTAGTAATTTTTAGCATCACCACAATGAGGTTCCATCTCACACCTGCCATCGTGGTCATAATTAAGAAGACAAATAACAAATACTGGTGAGCATGTATTATGTGGAGAAACACAAACCTCTCCCACGGCTGCTAGATACAGCAGCTTTGGAAAAGGCTTGCCAGTTCTTTGAACTGCAATTACCATGTGACTCAGCATTTCCTCTTCTGGACACTACAAATACCCACAAGAAATAAAAGCAGGGTCTGGAGTGATAACTTAGCAGGTAAGCGCAATGGCTGCTCATTCAGGGGACCCAGTGTCATATCCCACTATTCACATGGTGGCTCACAACTGTCCCTAACTCCAGCTTCAGCGGGTCCAACATTCTTCTGACCTTCTTGGACCATCACAGAGTGCACAGACCTATGTGCAGGCAAAATACCCACACGTGTAAAATTTTAAATTAAGGGGCTAGAGAGATGGCTCAGCAGTTAAGAGCTCTGACTGCTCTTCCAGACTAGGGTTCAATTCCTAGCACCCACATGGCAGCTCACAACTGTTTGTGACTCCAGTTCCACGGGATCCAACACCCTCACACAGACATATATGAAGGCAAAACACCAATGCATATGAAATAAATATATTTTAAAAAATTTAAATTAAGAAATAAAAATAAAGCCAGGTGGTGGTGATGCATGCTTTACTCCCGACACTTGGGAGGCAGAGGCAAGCAGATCTCCAAGTGTGAGGCCAGCCTGGTCCAGAGAGTAAGTTTCAGGACAGTCAGGGCTACACAGAGAAATCCTGCCATCAAAAAAGAAAGAAAGAAACAGAGAGAGAGAGAGAGAGAGAGAGAGAGAGAGAGAGAGAGAGAGAGAGAGAACCAGAAAAAAAGAAAAAGGAAAAGATGAAAACTGAAAACAAATGCATTTTCCTCAAAAAACTCTATAAAGGCTCCTAATAGTATCATTCAGTAGGATTCTGAGTTCAAGCTCTGCCCTGCTCTGAGTTCCTCCATAATTGCACAACACAGTGGCTTTTAGCCCTGAGTGACTCTGCTGCCTTCATTTGAATACAGGCACAGAGAAGGAAGGACTTCACATCTTGTTTATGCACACCACCTGTCTTGCATGAATCATGAGGCATGGACTCATGTCTTATTTATGCAAACGAAAAGGTTAACACCTACAAACTTATCAAAGTAGACTGGGCACACACAGACACAAGGGTATTAAAATTGTATCTAGAGGCTGAAGAGATGGCTCAGAGCTTAAAGCACTGACTCTCACAGAAGACAGGGGTTCTATTCTCAGTACACATGGCAGCTCATAACTGTCTGGAACTCCAGTTCCAGGAGGTCCGATGTCTTCTTACCTCCACAGGCACCAGGCAGGCAGGCACGTGTGTACATATATACACACCAGCAAAACATTCATACACATAACATGAAATAAATAAATATTGAAAAGAAACAAACTTACTGTGCTTTTTTAAAAGTGTGTGTGTGTGTGTGTGTGAGAGAGAGAGAGAGAGAGAGAGAGAGAGAGAGAGAGAGAAACAGGTGGATAGACAGATACCAGGTTCATGTGTTTAATGACCATACCAGATCAACAAAGGGATAACATTCTCACCTGGACCCCACAAGAAGAGCACCTCACACTACAATGCAACATCCATACCAATCTGCCATCTCCACTATTCTGGGACACCCAAAGGTTGAGAAACTCCTAAAGGTTCCTAGTCTGTGTGTACATGCCTCAAGTAGAATGTAGGGCCAGGGTCCTTTGAGTGATTCAGATTGGAATGGAAGAACCTGCGTTTGCCAGGTACCAGGAGGAATCAGCACTACTAGGTAAACTGTAGCCAATGAAACTGAAACAGGTTGTGAATTTATTATTCAATAAATTCTGACATTGTAGAAAGACGCAAAGAGTGTCTGTGCTTCTAATGTGGCATGCTCATGACAAATGCCTGAAAGAGGAAACTCCAAACAGACTGGACAAGTGGAATTTTTTTTGTTTTGTTTTTTGAGACAGGGTTTCTCTGTGGCTTTGGAGCCTATCCTGGAACTAGCTCTTGTAGACCAGGCTGGTCTCGAACTCACAGAGATCTGCCTGCCTCCGCCTCCCAAGTGCTGGGATTAGAGGCGTGCGCCACCACCACCCGGCGACAAGTGGATTTTTGGAGTGGTGCAGCCATACAATATGGAATATTACTGCCTTAAGATATGCATTAACATGGGTGACACGTGACAACATTATGCTATGATAAGCCTGCCACAAAGGGTCACGTGCTCTGCGATGGGTATGGCAATGCACACCATCAGCAGCACAGAAACGGATGCAGGAGAATTAAAAACTAACCATCCTGGCAGGAATGAAGATATTATAAGACAAACTCTGTTTCTCCCTTTGGCTATCAGACTATTAATACAACGGACCCCAAGATTTTGGAATTTCCCCCCAGAAATCTTCTATTGGGAGAGGAAAAGGCTGGGAGCCTGGTGCTGGCCACAGCCCAGGAGGAAAAGGCAGGGATCCTGGTGCTAGCCACAGCCCAGGAGGAAAAGGCTGGGAGTGTGGTAAACCTAGATCTCCTCTTAGGATCTCAAAGTTGGACACGGGGATCACTAAACCACTTTGTTCCTCTTCCTAGTGTAACCACATTGAAAATATCTTATTTTTCTGCCTTTAATTATTATTTACTTTTTAAAAAATCTTTTTCTTAAATAGGACTATTAAAAATGTGTGGTTTGGTCTAGTTTGTTGGTGCTTCGTGGGCTCAGAGTCTAATCTTAATAATTCTTGGTAACAAGAAATTCAAGGTCAACTTCAGCAACATGGAGTTTGAGGCCAGCCTGGGCTATATGAGATGAACTCAAATAAATAAATAGGATCCTAGTAAAAGCATAAAGAAAGTCTCTATACGTGGGGACAGAGAGGAGTTAGAGATAGGAGATAGAGCTGGAGAAGGAGGGGATACTAGTAAGTACAAGGCAAAGAAAAGATTTGAAAATTGACCATTTAATTTAACCTTTCTGTTTTTGTTTGTTTGTTGAGACAAGGTCTTTCTATATAGCCTTACCTGGCCTGGAACTCAGTATGTAGAGCAGAGTTCTATTCCCAGGACCTGCATGGTAGAAGGAGAAAACTGACTGCCATTGTCATCTAACCCCAATATATATAGGATGATGGCACAAATACATGTGCACACAAATGAAGAAAAGTAATACAAAACAACAAAAAGAAAAAAACCATACTATTTCCCACTCTCTTTTAAAGCATTCTAATCACATTGGTAATACTAACCTTGTCAAAAATTTCAATTAAGGCTCTGTCTCCTATAGCACAATGCATTTATTTACACAGGAAGACACAAAATAAACTCATTCACTGACAGCAGGAAAATGAATTGTAGCAAACTAGTGTATTAATAAACATTTCTTTAAGCATTGTTGTAAGCTACTCTCCCAGTCACTTTCACTTTGGTTTCTCTCAACACAATAATAACACATTTAAATCAAATATTCATTTATGTTCAAGGTGAAGTCAGTTTCACATGCAAACATTATCACCTGTGTGTCAACCACTGTGACCACCTGTTAGTTAATTTATATTTGGAGTTGGTTTAGAATAAATAAAAAAAATTGCAGTAATCTTTACTATTGTGAATTCAAGTTATTCAGCTCACTCTAGGGAAAGGTAAAGTAGCTCAAGACTTCCTGTCAATAAAGCCCAGATGGGGACTTGATGGTCTTAATTGTTCCCCTCATCGTGGAACATACGTTCCAAGACCCAAGAGATGTCAGAAACTGTGAGCAGCATTGAACCACCAAATCTACATTATGATTTTCCTTAGAACTTTTGCTGAAAGTTTAATTTATAAAACAGGCACAATGCGGTGGTTTGAGTAAGCATGGCACCCATAGGCTCACATACTTGAATACTTGGTCACCAGGGAGAGGTACTATTTGAGAAGGCGGTGTGGCCTTGTTGTAGGAAATGTGTCACTGGGGATGGGCTTGGAGGTTTCAAAAGCCCATGCCAGGCCTACTCTTCCTCCGCCCCTGCCTAAAATTCGGGATGTAGAACTCTCAGCTACTTATCCAGCAACATGTCTGCCTGCATGTCACCATGTTCCCCACCATGATGATAATGAACTAAACCTCTGAAACTGTAAGCCAGCCTCAATGAAATGTTTTCCTTTATAAGAGTTGCCTTGATCACGGTGTCTCTTCACAGCAATAGAACAGAGACTATGACTAAGACACACAATAAGAAATTAACAACAATGACCAGCAAAGTCAAACATACTGTAATAAAATTCATGTCAGTGTTCTTAGTCACGGTGGCACACACCTGTAATCCTACCACTGGGAAACTAGAGGCAAGGAGACACAGGAGTTCAAGTTCAACCTTGAAGCCTATACAGCAAGTTCAAAGACAACCTGAGCTGTGGGAAACTCTCTACCAATGTGTCTCGCTTCACACCCCATTGCCTGATCTATAGCAGGCTTCTCATAAACCAATGAATGGGCGTAAACGTGAATTAATGAGTGGTTGAATATATCCCTCCCCTACTCACCACATGCTGTGGCAGTTTGATTAGAAATGGTCCCCATAGGTTCATAGATTTGAATGCTTGGTCATTGGGGAGAGGCACTACTTGACAGGGATTAGGTGGATTTTGGGGTTTCAAATGCTCAGGCCGGGCCTAGCGTCCCTCTCTTCCTGCTGCCTGCTGACCCAGATGCAGAGCTCTAAGCTCCCTCTCCAGCACCACATCTGCCTGCATGCCGCCATGCTCCCCACCATGATGATAATGGACTGAACCTCTGAAACTGTAAGCCAGCCCTAATAAAATGCTCTCCTTTATAAGAGTTGCCGTGGTCATGCTGTCTCTTCATAGCAATAGAACACTGGCTAATACACATACTTAATACTTTATTGTATCTTCAATATGAGAACAAGGTTTTTAGAACCTATTTTTGTACTATAATTGTCTCCTTTTATTTGTGATTTTTGCTTTCTGTGATTTTGGTTATCCATGCCAACCGTGATCCAAAACTAGGAAATGGAAAAGTGCAGAAATAAGTCATAAATTTTAAACTGCATACCATTCAGAGGATTATATGAACACAGTACTGAAATACTACAACAATCAATCTCACAGCCAAGGGGACTACTCAGTGGCAAAGGATGGGTAGTATACAGAGCACAGAGTGGGGGCGGTGGGGGGGGGGGTGTTCTGGACAAAAGGCTCACACTGTAGGGTGGAACTCAAACACACACCATTTCATGCTGATTCTAGATCAGTTTCTTGGGTATCAGCAGAGGTCAGTAGTAGCCTAAGGCTGGACCATAATGCTGAGGTCATTCACCTCCTTTGGCTCATCAGGGAGGTACTGTACTCAATTCCCATCACCAAAGACAAGGATAAGCTCAATAATATATTACATTTGAATAGAGTTTAATAGTGTGTGTATGTGTGTGTGATGTGTGTGAAGTGTGGGTGTAATATGGTGTGGGTGGAGGTCAGGGGACAACTTTCAGGAGTTGGTTCTCGCCTTCCACTGTGGGTTCTGGGGATCAAACTCAGGTCATCAGGCTTGTGTAGCAAGCTCTTTTACCCCCTCAGCCATCTTGCCAGTACCACAATAAAATATATCTTGATAGACAGAAAACACACAAATATGTGTCTTTTGGAATCGCAGCTGATTGTCTTCTTACTAGTGTACATATTTTTAAATTCTTAGAAATGTCTAGTAATGAGTAATGTGTATAAGCACTTAAGTCACTTTGAATACACATTAAAATCAGAAGCAGAAGAAACATCATTTTAGGAGCTATTTCACGTGAGTGCACTTTTAAGAACTAGGGTACTTCCTACTAAATACTTACAGGCATGGAGGAACCTCCAATCTGGTAAGCCTGGGATAAGCCTATGACTCAATACAAGCTACAGAATAATGTCTGTCTACAACCCTGTACTCCCAACAACTTCTGGCACTAGAGATCTTGCCATGGGCGGAGCCTACCCTTTTCTGCCCTACCATCAATCTAAGGTTCAGCTGGCCTTTGAAATTCTCTCCTCATTACTACTCCCTGATATGATCCAAATATGGTTTGAGTGTATTGCCCAAAAGGTCATGGGCTGGAAGCTTGTTCTCCAATGAGGCTACATTGTGGTTAGAACATTTAACAGATGGTGCTTAGTTCAAGATAATAATGGTATGCGGGCACTCCTTCCGGAATAAGATAAATGCAGTCTCAGAGTTCTCTCAAGTGGGTTGTTACAAAAAAGAGGCACTCCTACATCAGGTCCTTCGTTGGGCACATAACCAATTCTCAAATGTTCTTACAAAGTCAAAGAGGCTGTCACCAGAGGCTGCAAAATCTCCAACATTCAGCTTATTAAGATGTGAGAGCAATAAACCACCTTTCCTTATCAAGTACTCAGATGTGGGTATTTTATTAAAGCAAGGGAAAACAATTACGCTCCCCTGCCAACCACTCACCAGATGGTGAGCACCTAAACACCCTTTAATGCCTACATTAAATGCCCGCTCCTCACTGAGGCTACAGCTCAGCCGTAGAACAACTGCCTAGCAGACAATAACCTGGGTTCAATTTGTGGGACTACAACAATAAATATCCCTTCCTCTACTGTTTTCTCTACATAAATACGCGTCAGCAGAGAGGAAGGACGCCATCAAGAACTGTGGCAAAAGCCGTCCTTCCCGTGTCCTAAGAACTCGAATGAGGCTGAATTTAGAATAATGGACTCATGAATGTTGCTGTTAGCGCAAAAGCCACAGCTCTAAAAGGAAGTAAGGGGTGGCTAATTCTGTAGCCATCTGAGTAACCATGTCCCAGGAACACAGATTTAGGTTGCCCCCAAATTCTGTGTTCCAGTGTGGAAGGAGTTTCTCAAAGCTTTTATAGTTTCACAGAACAGAGAAAGTCATAAATCAAGGCAAGCTTAAAACACTTGGCAGATAAATCAAAGATGGGGGAAGCTTTCTCATAGGCTTAAATGCTATCTGACAGCATTCTTAGCTTTGGGACTGGTAAAAGTCAGTTGCCTGCTAAGTCAATAGGTTCTAAAAGGTTCTTTCCCCCTATTGTCACAAGATGTCACAAGTTCCAGCACAGGGGGACAATCAAGTAGTACCGTTCCTGAGGGTCAGAATTTAGCCTGAGATAAGATAACTAGCCCAGTGGGCCTGCAACATTCCATCTCTCCACAGAACTGAGATCCTAATCTGCCAGTCAGTTACTGCAGACGCAGCTTCCTTTCAGGAGTTTTCGTTCACAGACAGATGCAGCTTCTCTTCAGAAGTGTTCCTTCACATGGCAAAGGAAAACTGAAGACTTGGATAACATTCCGTCGGTAACAGCACTGTTCCCCGCTTTTACCCCGGTCTGCAGTGCAAAGGAATGAACATGGCAAGCAGATTTAAAAAAAAAAAAATGTACAGTTTATGGAGAAAAAAAATTCTAAAAATTATACCCAAGGCATGTGCTAAAAATACAGTGGTGACCACGAAGGGAAACCCTTCTCTTTACACTAGGAAACAGGAAAGGGCTCAGAGATCCAAGACTCCAACTTTAGGAAAGGGAGAGCCAGCCCAGGAGGCCTAAGGCATTCCCTGAGCCTCAAAAGCAGCTGTAGTCAAATGTTTCCCAGGTCAGCACACAGGAGCTGCAGCAACAATGGGGCAAAGGGCCCAGGCTCCACTCTGACTTGAGTCGAGAGTCCTAGAGTCCTGTCTCACTGTTCTAGAGCTGCCAAAGCTAACCAGGGTGTGGCAGGCCTGTAGTTTCTACATGGAAGCCCGGAGACGCCATTGTGGGACATCACAGTGCCCGAGGAATGCTCTTAAGCTTTGACTGGCAGATGACAGAAAGAGATGACAAAGGCAGTGAGGATGCAGAAAAGTAGATAAGGGGGTTAGTAACCTGAAACTGTGTCCTTTATTCCCTTCTATTTAAAACTATATCAAATCAATATATTCTGCTATTTAATGAGTAAGCTGTATTGCTACCCACAAAGTATGGTTTCCAAATGCAGACAGACGTCACAGAGACACAGGGCAGTGGATCAGTACCTGACTACATGGAGGGTGGGGCTTCTGGAAAGGAAAAGTATGTTACCTCATTAAGGGAATACTCACGCCTCTCATCAGCTCAGAAGACTGCCTGCATTAGGGGTGGGATGGGGTGGGTGGTCTCTTGGCCGGGTGACTGACAGGCGCTGCTAGATTAACTCTGATAGCCTGGAATTTAATATGTCAACCGGGCGGGCCTCAGACTCAAGAGAGATTCATCTTGCCTCTGCACCCTGAGTGCTGGGGTTAAAGGATGCACAGCCTGGATTACCTCATAAAAGAGGAGACAGCTGTATTTGATGTTCTAACTTTTGAGCAGATCAGCATCATGTCCCCACCCAGAACCACAAGTGGATTCCTTTAGAAAGGGGTTCATCCTCAAGTCCTCTAAGGCTTCCGGAGCAACTTCTCTTCTGAGCATGTACCCTAAAGCCATTAGGAGATGTACTAAAATTAGATAATAAACATAATCCATTTCCACCATGAAAATGCAGAGATCTAGTTCCAAAATTGCTCACTGTTAGGTCTCAAACCTGGGACAGGTGGCTAAGGTGCCTATTTAACATATCAAAGTGGACCTGGCTGCCAGGTTCTCCCAGCATCCCTCAGTCTCTACCTACTATATGGTTTGGCTGGCATACCCTGCCCCCTACCCTAAACTTCACCAGCCTACATATTGGGCTAGCCTGCCCTCCCCCCAGTTGCCCTTCCCTATGTAATTTTGGTTACCTGCCCCTTTTGTCTACGCTTTACCTTCCTGGCCTCGTGGTCTGGTTGTGTCTTCTCCCATCCCCCCTGTCCTCACACAGACACAGACACAGACACACACACAGACACAGACACACACACACACACACATACACACACACATACACACACACACACAGGGGTGTGTAAAGAAAATCGCCATTACTGTTTTCTTTCCAATATTAATTTGCTTGTATGACAACCACTGCTGAAACACATCACTGGGATTTCATGAGCTCTTTTCACGGATGGCACCTCACTGATCTGAAAATAAAACTCTGTTAAGAACTGGGCCGCTCTTTAAAAATATGCCCTGGACCAAACGGGTGTTGCAGTAAACTAAACTTAAGGAAAGAGGTAGAAAATAGGGCCTTTGCGAGATTTAAAAGAAAAATCTGAGCGAGCTCTCCAATGGAAAAGCGCCAGAACCTGAGAATTTCTGGTTCGTTCACAAAGGTTATAAACACTAACTTGATATCAGGCTACGGATTCAATTATATACTAACTTGATATTGTATTTCCACCAAATTATTGATGAGCAGCATTAAGACATTCAGCAGACTCATTTATCAAACCTCAAAACTCTAGTTTGCATTGATTTTCATCTATAAACACTACACAGTAAGTATATATTTATCATCAAGGACAAAAAAAATGGAGGAAAAAAGGAATCAATATAACTATAAAAGGTAGCTAAATTTATGGAGACAAAGAGAAGTGAATACAGAGCACCTACTCGCGTTACTGGGCATCACTGTAAAAGAATCAGGTCTGGACCTGCTTTTCCTTTGCTTGAACACTTTCATCTTCCCATCCATGGGAACAGCATGTGAATGCTACCTGTACCTTCTGGGGCATTCAAACTGCCTGATGAGGCCTGGTTTTAGGCCGCACACTGCAAGGCTTCCTTCCACTCTGCTCTTACCGTTGGGATCTGTGAGCGTCGACTTACCCGCAGAGTACCGAGGGCCGGAAAGCATGCTAAGTGGAGAGGTAGGGCCAGATGAGAAGATACAGATACATGAAAAGCTACAATGATGCTTCCAATCTAATCTAAACTCTATTTTGGCAATACTCCTGAAATCCTTTACTTCTTGGTCCCGAAAGGCTGAAGGAACTTTTGTGCTGTCCCTTACTGTTTCATGTAGTAGCT
Organism: Ondatra zibethicus; assembly: GCA_004026605.1. NCBI lineage: Eukaryota > Metazoa > Chordata > Mammalia > Rodentia > Cricetidae > Ondatra > Ondatra zibethicus. Next base: position 65,729 of record PVIU01002177.1, on the reverse strand, counting down.
CAGGCTAGCCTCTTTCAGTGAGATGTGCCATGTAGCCAAGGATGACTCTAAGGTTGTGATTCCTGAACCTCTATTTCCTCAGAGCTGGGTTTTCAGGCCAGCAGCATCATACCCAGTTTGTACATCGATGAGGATCAAATCCAGGGCTCTGAGCGTGCAAAGCAAGCACTCATGAAGGGAGCTATATCCCTAGGGGCTATCATTTTTGTTTAAAAAAAAAAAAACAAAAAAACGTATTTTCTACAGCTGCATCTTTCAACAACTTAAGTTTTTCCCAACAACATAGTAAAACTGGTGTCCTCTAGTGTTTGGTAGGTAAACACACTTCCAAACCTTTGGCTTTTTGTCATAAAGAAGTTCCCACCTTCAACATAAACACTTACTACATTACTAAATCATCTACCTCCTCTAACATCAAAAATACTGTGGTTCCTCATGATTTCTTCATGATTAGATTGGATCTCTCTCTCTCTCATGCACGCATGTGAGTAGGTAAGTGGACAACTTTCAGTAGTCAGCTTTCTTCTTCTAACCCATGCTTTCTGAGGATTCGAACTCAGGTAGCGAGGCTTAACAGCAAGCACCTTTACCTACTAAGCCATCTCAATGGCCCCATCTTGGATCTTTTAAAGAAAAAAATGCCTCTATAATGAGTAGTAATCCAAATATTCTTGTGGTTTTCTTACAACTGAAGTGCTCTAAAACTCAACACAACAACAAAAACCCTGTTTATGAGGCTGAAATTTAACTCAGTGGTAGAAATAGACATAGCAAGCCCAAGGCCCTGGGTTCAGACCCAGCACTGGTAGAAAAAGAAAATCAGCTTATCACTTTACTATAAAAGATAAAATCTTCGAGCCCAGTGGTGGTGGCACACGCCTTTAATCCCAGCACTCGGTGGAGGCAGAGGCAGGCGGATCTCTGTGAGTTTGAGGCTAGCCTGGTCTACAAGAGCGAGTTCCAGGATAGGTTCCAAAGCTACAGAGAAATCCTGTCTCAAAAAACAAAACAAAAAAACAAACAAACAGAAAAACTTCTTCATAACTGGACCTTATGAACAAAGCTATCTAGATCTCTCCAAAAACATTTTCCAATAAAATGAATGTTTTAAGAGGGAAAACATCCTGCCAATCTAACTCTTCACCAGTTCTGTGCCTACAGTATTATTAAGACACAATTTACCAAAGAAAAGAATAAAAAACAATTTGCTTTTACAGAAGCCATGCACACACACCAAACAGGCTCTTCCAGTAATGGGAATAATGAAGAGAAATAGGATGATCAAAGTTGACCTAGCCTCACATCTCATATGACCTTATACAGTAGCAAAGTTCCCAGCAACTGACATTATATGATCATTTTATAACCAATAAACATAGGTGTAGCACAAAGACCTCTTTCTCTTTCTCCAGTTTTTAGCATCACCCACAGTAAAATGATAATTCCAAACCATAGGATATATGAGCCTTTGGATGTTAAAACAATAAGAGGTGGAGGCTGGAAGCCACTGGGCCCTCTTCAGACCCAGATTAAATGCCCAGGAAACACCCAGAACTCTGGGAAATTCCAATCTGCCTTCCATTTCAAGATTCTCAGGAGAGGGCTGATGGTTCCAGGAGGAAAAGAACACATTTCCTCACAGGCAACTCAGTAGAGCACCTGTGGTCAAATCTCAGCCCTCACAACAGAAGCTATAAGTTACCTTTCCCTGAACAACTGACACCTTCCCTCCCTGAGCTATCTGTGCCCACCCCAACTACTGACTCACCACTCTCCAATCTCTCTCTTCTCTCTCTCTCTCTCTCTCTCACTCTGTGTGTGTGTGTGTGTGTGCACGCGCGCGCATATATCTCTGGTCTGTGTACCACTTGAGTTGCATGCCTGGTGCCAAAGAAGGCCAGAAGAAGGCACTAGATATCCCCTAGAACTACAGATAGGTGTGAGCTGCTATGTGGGTTCTGGGAGTGGAACCAGGGTCCTCTAGAAGAGTAGCCAGTGCTGTTAACCTCTCAGCCATCTCTCTAATCCATCAATCTTGGGGATGCACAGAGACCCTCTTCTGTCATAAGGAGTCTCCCTACAGGTTTATGAACACAATCCTCAGGCCTGAAACCAAGGCCCGCATATAATTCAGAAGTTTCAAGAAAAGGATTGTTAGGAAAGGAAAATCCTTACAAAACCTGGCCACCCAAAGTTGCTATGTTCTTCCTCAGATTGATGTTTTATCTGCAACTCCAGAGGAACTGTATGAATCACTACCCTCACCCTGCACTACCCAAAAGAAAGTCAGGACCAATCAGAAACTCTTCTAGTGTTCTATCCAGAAAAAAAGGCTGCTGTCTCCTGTCTCAAGGAAGGCTTCAAAGCAAAAGTGATAAAAGACTAAGTGGAACAACAACACATAGCAAAAAGATCCATTGCTATTGCTTGTCTTATCAAACTGAAGTCTTGCTAATGGAATATAGAAAGCAGTGGCCTTTGGCCACTCTAAGCACCTGTTAAGAGTACCCACAGATAGAGGCATTTGATTGTTTGAACTCTCGGGTCTGAAAGCAGGCCATCCTGGGGTCAAATCTCAGCTCAATCACATGCTGACTGTGTGGCCTCACACAGATAATTGTTAACACTCTAAGTTTCGGTTTTCTCGTAAGTAAAATGAGGGTAATAATTCCATCTACTTCATAGGACACTTTGTAAAGGTTAAATTTCTGGTGTTTAGAAAACACTTTAAAACTAAATACTAATACAGTATTACTATTATCCTGATAGAGCTACATAACATAATAGTCTTACATATTAAACAAGGCCATGGTAAATTTTAACTTACTATGTAAAATTATATTTACTATTTGGGCATGTTTAAATACATGGAACATCAATTCAAACATACTGAATGATTTGTCATTTATCTAATAGGGTTTATTTTTTTTGTTTTGTTTTGGTTTTGATTCAGGGTTTCTCTGTGTAGCCCTGGCTGATCTAGAACTCACTCAGTAGACCTGGCTGGCCTCGAACTCAAAAGAGATTTGCCTGCCTCTGCCCCCGAGTGCTGGGACTAAAGGTGTGTGCCACCATGGTCCAACTCTAATATGGTTTTTTTAAAAATTAAAAAGCTTCTTAGTCGAGTGACGGTGGCACACGTCTTTAATCCTAGCTCTCAGGAGACAGACAAAAGCAGGTGGACAAAAAGCAGCCTGGTCTACAAAGTGAGTTCCAGGACAGCTAGGGCTGTTACACAGAGAAACCCTGCCTTGAGAGAAAAAAGAATTAAAGAGTCTCTCCTCCCTATCCCTACGCCCAATAGGTTTTGCCAAAACTGGCCTCTACTTCCTGAATGCTGGGATTACAGGATTATAGCACCACACCCGGTTTATGGAGTGCTGGGATCAAACCCTAAACTTCATGCAGGCCAGGTGAGTGCTCTGCCACCTGGCCCATCTCATCTGCCTGAGAACCTCTGCTGACTAGGCCAGCCCATCCTTTACCTACAGCTAACCACCAAAAGCTCTTTTGGCCTGTCCCTCAGCAGTGGTCTCTCTCCTTGCCATTTTTATAAAAACAGCTCTCACTACCTGTCAACAATGAAGGTGAATGTCAAGGGCAAGAATGTTTCCTCAGGGTAGTGTGTAACTCCAACAGACTGTGCTTTGATTTGCAAAATAGCCATTTGCAACATCTGTCCCAAGGCAACAAGTACATTCCAAACACTTCAACTAGAATTCAGGTTTTGAATCATTGCCTTCTGTCTTATTTTTCTAGGGAAGAGTCTGAGCTCACCTTTTCCATGTCTCTCATCCTGCCCATATTGCTGGGTCAAAAGGACCACTCCGGTATACCCCTCTGAGAGGGTGGGTCTGGCACAACGGAGTATCTATCCTAAGGAGAAGACCCCACTGTCCAAAGACTCTGGGCTAACCTGCTCTTCTTTTACCTTAAGTAAGCTAAGCTAGCAATAGCCTTTCTTTTTTAAAATATTTATTTATTATGTATACAATCTGTGTGAAGGCCAGAAGAGGGCACCAGACCTCATTACAGATGGTTGTGAGCCACCATGTGGTTGCTGGGAATTGAACTTGGGACCTTTGGAAGAGCAGGCAATGCTCTTAACCGCTGAGCCATCTCTCCAGCCCAGCAATAGCCTTTCTAGACTCTTTCACCTTCCTCATGTGCAAACTCCTGGGTCCCCAGCCTCACCCAACAGCCCCGCCCCAACTCACAATCCCTGCATCTGATCAGGAATTGGCTAATGATTCTGCGTCTCTCATTTTTTCCAATGACCCAAAGAATTCCTCCTTTGTACAGTGAGGTCAGGGGCTAGACAAAGTACTCTTGTGTAGTTTATCATCCTAACTACCCACTTTCCTCATGGCAAAACACACTTTATTTATCCGTGCAATGCTGTTGAGTATCTGATGCAGAGCAGTGTCGTCACTGTGAGGACGGACTCTAATGGGACCGTCCCTCAGAGTTCATCTTCTGGATTGAGAAGCAGGACAACAACAACAGTAAGGCACAGGAAAGAAACAATGTTCCGAGTAGAAGTGCTTATATGATTTTAAAAAGATATTAGAAACCCACTATTATAAACACTACCAATACCCCAAACCCGAAAGAGCAATTTTCAACACCTCTCTTTTCTCCCCATCTTATTTTTTAACCACATTTTTACCTTACATATTTCTTTCTGTTTGCTTTTGGGGGGGGGCGGATGTCTTTGAAACAGGCTTGAAACTCACTGAGTAGATCAGATGGACCTCAAACTGGCAGAGATCTTTCTGCCTCTGCCTACTGGGTACTGGGATTTTTACAGGCAGGCATCACATGGGGCCTTTACATGATTTTTAAAAAAGTATTTATTTTATGTGTATGAGTGTTTCAACTGCATGTATGTCTATGTACTAGGTACATGCTGGGTGACAGAGGAGGTGAAAAGAAGCCATTGTATCCTCTAGAATTGGAGTTATAGATGTTTGCAAGCCAACACATAGGTTCTGGGAATCAAACTAAGGTCCTCCAGAAGAGCAGCCAGAGCTCTTAACTACTGTGCCCCCTCTCCAGCCTTGCCATTTCTTAAATCTGTGTTCTCCACTCTGTGTTTATGGTTAATCCAAGCCCTAAAGAAAGAACACTCCTCTTCTGTGTTTTCACCCCATCTCCAGCACTCCCAACTAATCTGTGATTTCTGGATTCATAAATCATTCCAACTTGCTCTCTATCTTGACTGATCTCTTGAACCGCCCTAAGGTGACCTCTTCTTGTATCACAGAACATCCCCACCAAATCCCCCTCCCTCAAGTGTCCCTCCCCTCACAAACAGCAGCTGGAAAGAGTATGAACTTAGTACTGGGTGTGATCTTTAAGTCATGCACTTTCCGGAGCTTACACACCTAATAACTTTCGGGTCAGAAAATAGGAACATGTTCCAAAATAAAATTCGAGAGGCTGTATCCAAAAGGGAGAACAGCAGCACAGACAGAAGTCATAAAATACTGTGTGTTTGGGAAAAGAGAGAGCGCTAGTCGGGGCTGCTGCTATCAAAGAAAACGACCTAAGCATGAGCAATGAGTTCAAACGGGGGGGGGGGGGAGCAAACACGCAAAGAAAGGGCAGCAAACCCATAAGTGTACGTGAGGCTTGAGTCGCCGTGGGTCTTTCTGCAGGAGTGCATGAGGCTGGAGCCCAGCAGAAACAACAAACTTCCGGCCTCAATCAGACTGCATGGGAGAAGGTGGAAGAGAAAGCAAGCTCAGTCATTTAGCCATCAATGAGGAGAGGATCAGAGAGGCCCAGTAAAAAGATCCCTGAAATCAGAAGACCAGGTTCTCTGGCCCAGCTTTGCCCGGAGGGGCTTGGGCAGGCATGGCAAGTCACCTAACCTCCCTGGTCTCAGCTTTCTCATTTGTAAACTGAAGCAGTTGAACTGGCTGACCTCAAAGGTCCCTCAGTACCAAACTAGACCAACTGTATATTATTTCTCCCATTAAAACATTCATCATGGCAGGAAAATGGGGGGGGGGGTGTCCCTGCAGTCTCTGTCTAGTTTTTTCTTCCTCAACTTCAACTTTCTGTTTTCTAAACTTACTTCAATTATGTGCCTCCCACATCACAAATTTAATACTTTCCTATAGAATTTCACTAATGAATTAAGTTTAAAGAGGAATTGATTACAAGAGGTGGGGGTGTAATTAAACGCCCTTGCTTCACCTTTCTGGGACCAAAACATCAGTCTCTGTACTCATCTTGAGATTCTAGTTATGATTTTAGAGTCCTCCAAGAAATGTGTCCATTCAGCGTTGGCACCATACATACACAGCTTTAGGGTAAAATACATGTCCGTATAAGCCTGAAGTGTAAATAACCAGAAGGGTTATTTCCTTCTTTTCAGTATTACCCACTAAAGCCTGGGACACGGGGAATAATGCTGAAAACAGGTTTTTGTGTTTTGTTTTGTTTAATTTGTAAAGCATGTACTTGACAATGCAGCTTGCTGAACCGCACAAAATTCTTGGCACTGACTTTTTCACTAAAGGCTGACATTTGTTATGCTGCATCCAGAAGCCCTAGAGCTCCAGGAAAGGCACCAAAACCAGCAAACACGGATACAATTTCTTTCTTTCCCTATTTGAGCCCGTGCACCAGAGGCAGACGGAGCAGTCATACAATTTAAGAGATACACAATGGTTTCAGAAAGCCTCGTCAAACAGCCAGGCAAAGTTTAAACCAGAAAACTTGGTGCCCCTCCCTTCCAAGATGCGGGGCATCACGATGCGCTTCCCGGGCAGTGGTTTAAGCAGCTACACACGGAGTGACTTCACACCTGAACGCCAGACTTCCCCACAGGGCAGGAGCGCGCCCGCAGGTGCAGGAAACGCCCGGGGCGAGGAACTGAGCCACACGCCAGTCGCCGCTAAGCCAAGAACGGCTTTCCTGCACCGCCTTCCTCTCCCGCCCTTTACCCGCGCGCGCGTCCGGGCACCCGGTACCTGCGGTACCTGTGGCTGTCCTCCTGCAGCTCCCGCCCGCGATCCCGGCGCCCGCTCGTCCGCTGCGCTGCGGCCACCTCTCGCCCAACCGCCTCTTAGCCGCCGCTCTCGCGTCACTGCGCGTGCTCGGCCCGCACCCCCGCCCGCACGCTTGGAATCCACTTGCCGGGTTTTAGCTGCTGCACCCCAGGGAGAGGCCGCCAGACCTTTGGGTTCAGGTGAAAGGAGACTTGCAGAAGCTGGGGAGGATTAGGAGAGGTGGTCAGGCGCTGCAGGGGCGTCATCCCTGCTCCCCACACTTCACCAGCCCAATTACGACTATCTGCATCCCTGCAATGAGTTTAGCACGGTGATTCTCAAACAAGGGGTCATCGGGATCACCTAGAGGCTTTATTCAAACAGCTTTCAAACCCAGAGTTCCCACGTTTGTCTGCGCGTTTCTAATGTGCTCTCAGGAAGTTGGTGCCACTCGTGTGCGTACCACTTTTGAAAACTGCAGTAAAAAATTTTTTTCTTCCTTTTCCCCTTTGGAGAATTCAGATAATCCTTCCTTTTCATTTAATGGCCACACCTATTTGAAATAAATAACCAAAGCCCATACTCAAACAAAGGTGCGATCTTTTCTAGAGCATGTGAGTTGAGCAAATGGAATGCAGCTTCAAGAATTCTTGTATACTTTGCTGGTAGCATAATCCATAGCTGTGCAGGGTACCATGCCATCCCTTTGCTGTCCTTTGATCTAAGGTTCTATGTGCCCCTTAGCATCTAGTCTAGAACTGATACAAAAAAAAAAAAAGTGGCAATCAGGCCGGTGGGAATACTACTTGGGAAGGGGACTGGAATTGAAAAGAAGTGGATGAGTAAATAAATGTGGAAGTGGACCAAAGAGGAGTGAGAAAAGGAATTTTCTCTGCCTAGAAAAACTCATAACCTAAAGTCTCATAAACTTAACGTTTTTTATCTGAGCTTGGATCTACCAGAGGAATTGTATTCTCACAAAGAATTTACTTAAACTAGACATGTATGTACAACTTGACGAAACCACCCAGCCATTTCATTCTTAGCTATTATCAAAGAGAAATTAAATAAATATCACACAAGGACTTAGTAGTGCAGTGTTCTATAATAAAGTCTGGAAGGAATTGACTCGTTAACAGGTGAATGAAAGCCAATTGTGCTACATCAGTACAATGGAATACTACTTGGTACTAAGAGAATGACCTAGCCAAAGGCTTCAGTATAGATTGCCCTGTCGGGAGGGAATGGAAAAAAGGCAAATACACAGAGACACACGGACAGAAAGAAGCTGAGATTGGATGATCTGGACTCCAGAATGGAAAAGTCACAGCACCCTGGAAGTTAAGTGTGTTTGTTATATACGGTTGAACAGGATTGTGGGTTTATTGCATGTAGCTGAAGGAGGCAGGCTTAGGGAGTCCCAGTAGGAGAGCCGTCTCTGCAGGGAGGCAGTTTTCAGACAGCAAACATGAGGGAGGGGGCAGAAAGCTATGGTGGCATCCTCAACCACACTGTCGATGTTTGTAAATGCAACACAGGAAGACTTTGCTATCTATCCCTTTGAGTATGACCTGGGGAAGGTTTTTGCCACCGCCTGGGGGCTGAGGCAGTGGGGTCCTCGGCATAGCCAACCCCTGTCAAAAAATACACATTCACTTGGGACTTCATTAACTTCCTATAATAGATAAATCTCAAAATCATAATGCTGAACTGAAGAAACCAAAGAGAGAATACATAAGGTAGAGCTTCATGTATGTGAAGTAGAGCCTATAATGACAAAAAAAAAAAAGTCAGTAATTGCCTGGGCCAGAGATGGAGAAAGAAAGGACTTCAATAGAATAATGACAATCTTTTGTGGGGTCACAGAAATGTTCTCTATATCGATAATAATGAATACTTTCATGGATATATGCAAATACCAAAGCTAAAATAGATACTTTACACAAAATTCATTTTCTACAAATTATTGCCCAATAGAGTTGGAAAGAAAATAATAATCAAGTACACTTATATCCTATATATGTAGTAAAAATATTGACCAAGGTAAGTCCATGAAAAAATGCAAAACCTGAATATGATAGCACTTGATTTAGAAGGAAGGCAAAAGAATCTCATTCCCTCTAACAGAAGGTAAAATTAGTTTTTGTTTGTAAAGTAACTAGCCCCAAGACACAAATTGTTGATGATAAAACCCAAGTATTTCCCAGAAGTTTCTCACAAATCTAAAATAGAAGAGTATATCATTAGAGATGCACATGATTATAAATAAAATTGTAAGTGGGCCTGCTAATATAGACCTATAATCCTAGCTACTTAAAAAGCTGAGGCAGGAGGATTACAAGTGAAAGACCAGTTTGGACAACATAAGGAGATTTTACAAGAACTTGGGCTGCATCCCAAGTACGAGGAAGGTAAAGAGAAGGGAGAAAACAATTGTCTGCTCAACTGACTCTATATAACACCACCAATGAAACATAAAATTTTCATACTCAGGGAGAAAGTTGGGCATGATGGCACATGCCTTTAATCCCAGCACTGGGGAGGCAGAGGCAGGCAGATCTCTGTGAGTTCAAGGCCAGCCTGACCTACATAGTGAATTCTAGGACAGACAACCAGGGCTCCATAGAGAGACTCTGTTTCAAATGAAAGAGAGAGAAAGAGAGAGAGAGAGAGAGAGAGAGAAGGAAGGAAGGAAGGAAGGAAGGAAGGAAGGAAGGAAGGAAGAAAGAAAGAAAGAAAGAAAGAAAGAAAGAAAGAAAGAAAGAAAGAAAAACCTCATTAAGATTGGAAAAAAAATCAAGCAAGGAGGTTCCAGGTCAAAGCTCTCAGTTCAGATCATATTCTCCAAAATTACTCCGCTGAGAAAGTCGTGCCTGTAATCCCAGTACTTGGGAGGCAAAGCAAAATCAAGAGTTCTAGGCCAGTCTCTGCTACATAGCAAGTTCAAGGCCTGCCTGGGCTACATAATACCCTATCTCAAATAAAAACATAATGGGGGTCAGAGAGTGACTGAAATAATAGTCTCGGTAGCAAGAACTCACAGAGAAGAGATGCTGTACTTAATAGCACAAGTATACTGTGTTTATAGTAACCATGAGCTGGAAAGATAGCTCAAGTGGTTAAGAACATTTGTTGGTCTTACAGAGGACCCAGGTTTGATTCCCAGTACCCACATGGTAGTTCACAATCATCTGTAACTCCAATTCCAGGGGATCTGATGTCTTCTTCTGCCCTCCTCGGGCACCAAACACACACACTAATACATACATGCAGGTAAAATACTCATCCTCAAAGTAAAATGAATAAATCTAATTTAAAATGTTTTCAAATAAAGATCAGTAGTAAATATGTGTTAAAATTAACTAGGGTTCCTTAGAGGAGCAGAATTAATAGAATGAATATATATTACAAAGGGGACGTGTTAGATTGACTTGCACAACACCTGCTGGGTAGTTTGGGTAGTCAGCAAAGGCTGGCTACACGCTGGAGAGGTTAAGAGCCCTGTAGCAGCTCAGTCCCTGAGGCTGGAGGACTCAGCAATCCCAGTCTGTTACTGGGTTCCTGGAGAGATGCTGTTCTTTGGCCCACACTGGAAAGCTGAAGAGGCTGAGATCTGATGTCAGGAAAGAACGGCAGCACTGCAGCAGCAGCAGAGTGGATAGGCTTACCAGCAAGTGGCAAAGTCAGGCAGGAGAGAAGCACGTTTTTTGGTAAGGCCTCCTTATATCTGCATGCACTCAGTGAGAGGGCGTGCCTTAGAGGAGGCTTTGCCATCTAGGTTAATCCTTCCAGGAAATACAGGTCTTTACAACTGGTTCCAGCTAGATCCAATCAAACTGACAACCAAGATTAACTACCACACCATATGCTCCAGTTTTTCTAGATAACTCCAAATTTTGAATATTTTCTATCACATAAATTAGGTTCAATCATGTATACCAGTTGTTGCTTTAAAAAGAAATATTATCAACTAAAACCAAAGTAGGAATATTTCCCGTACCTTCTATTTCTTGTGTAAAAGAGTAACAGTGGCTACATTATTGGACTCCTGTTTAAGTTTAAGTCACCATTTTAAGCACTTTAAAGTGTTGGGGCTTTTTTTTTTCATAGAATATCCATAACAGCCCTAAGAAATTATCTTCGTTTATAGGTGAATTTTTTTTTTGTAATTTTGGGGGTGGGGTAGGGAGATGAGCCAGTGGGTAGAGTATTTGCTATACAAGTCTTGAGGACTGGAGTTCAGATGCTCAACAGGGTAGCCAATATAGTTGGGTGTAACAGCCACCAGTAACCCCAGCCTGGGGGAGGTGGGGATGGAGACTCTCTGAAGGAAGCTGGCTAGCCAGACTAGCTGAATTGGAAAGTTCAAGTGAGAGATCACACATCTATAGATAAAGTAGAGAGCAATCAAGGAAGATACTCAACATTTAGCTACCACACACAAAACACACCCATGCACCAAAAAAATCACATTTTTTTCATAACACAACTAAATAAAAACTAAAGGCAACTACATAACTAAATTGTCTTTTATATATAAAGACAATCTTTTCTGATTCCATGCTTTGCTTTTTTTTTTTGTTTTGTTTTTTTGTTTTTTGAGACAGGGTTTCTCTGTAGCTTTTGAGTCTGTCCTGGAACTAGCTCTGGCCTTGAACTCAATAGAAATCCACCTGCCTCTGCTGGGATTAAAGGCGTGCGCCACCACTGCCCAGCTGATCCACACTTTGCAGAGATTCATACAGATTATGAGTTTATTTTACTAGGCTCTTTGGTAACGGAAGGGCTACCACAAAGAGAAAACTCTAGTGTTTACTACCACCACTGCTAATATTCAGCCATGGGTTTTTTTGTGTTTTTTTTTTTTTTACTAGCTACTGTACAGATTCACAAGTACAAAAGACTAGTATTCCAACTCAAGTTCAATTCCAAAGTTGTGCTATTATCACAGCACTAGTCCTGAAAAGATATGTCTTTACTCTGTAACCATCCTGGCCTCCCATGTCTTTGCTGGTATTTGCTCCCCAGAGTCCAAGGTTTCAAAAATACTCACAATCACAACCAGTGGCTGCCACAGGCACCAGTTTTACCTTGAGTCTCAGAAAAACTAGATCTTTTCAAAACACTTTAGCGGGCTGAAGAGGTGGCTTAGTGGTTAAGAACACTGGCTGCTCTTCCAGAGGTCCTGAGTTCAATTCCCAGCAACCACATGATAGCTCACAACCATCTATAATAGGATCTGATGCCCTCTTCTAGCATGCAGGTATATAGATGAAGAACACCCATACATTAAAAGTATATAAATAAATACAGTTTATTAAAAAAAAAACAGTCTATGGGGCTGGTGAGATGGCTCAGCAGTTAAGAGCACTGGCTTCCTTTCTAGATGGACCCGGGTTCAAACATTCCCAGCACCCACATGGCAGCTCACAACTGTCTGTAACTCAGTTCCAGGGAATCGAACACCGTCACACCAATGTGCACTAAATTAAATAAATTATTAAAAATAAAAAATAAAAAAATAAAAAAACAGTCTAGCATACATTAATTGCACAAAACAATGGATATCACTGCAACCTTTTCATTCATGTACATAATAAGCTTTGATCATATTTCAATCACCCCATTACCCTTTTGTCTCCTTGTCTTTCTCTTTCCAAATATTTCTTTCTACTTTCAAGTTACTGTTGTTTTTAATCTAGATTCGATACATGAGAGAATATGTAATATTTGTCTTTTCTCAGTCTGGTTTATTTGGTTTAACATAATGATCTCCAGCTCCACCCATCTTCCTGTAGATGTCATTATTTCACTGTGTATACAGACCATACTGTGTTTATCCGTTCATCTTTTGATGGGGACCCAGTCTAATCATGATGCATTTTGAATGAAACCAGGAAATATAGTATAAGCATAGTGTGCTTGTTTGGCTATTTTTTTTCATAATAGAGTAGAGAAAAAATATATATGAGTGAAAACGGCAATATTCAGTTTAACTTCAGTACAACTCTAGATTCATGTTGATTTTCTTTTTTAAAGAGGAGAAAAGACAAATCTAAAAAATAAAGCAGAGATAAAAATAAATCTCTGTCCCCTCTATTAGATCCTTTTCCTCTCCTGAAGGAATTTAAAAATTATCTAAGCCTTTGGGGGATTTAAAGTTGTAATTAACTTGAAAAACTAAATGGACAGTCTAGCTTTTAAAACAGACATATGTAAGTAAGTGAAAATCAAACTGAACAATCATCCCACAGTGCAGGGAGCATAATAAGCAGAGTCAGGGAAAACAAACCCATAAACATTAACTGACACAGATAGCAAATTATCAAAAAAAATCAGATTATGGAGCATGGCAGAGACATATCCTCCCCACACACTTCTTCACCTTTTACATATGAAATTATACATACATGAAAATGACAGCATTTCAAAATTCTGAACAGTTGGTAACATGTGATTTATCCTACTGTCTTACATTACCTTCCTGGAAAGCCAAAACCATTATTTTCCATATTTACCTGTAACTTAAAAAATATGTAAAATTTGAGCTTCTTTTCTGACTTATCTGTTCTCAAAACCTCTGGGCATATTTCTAGGAATCCATTTTCTGGCTCTCTCCAGACTTTTGCAGTACATACTCAAATTCCAGAGCTTTTGTGCTTTACAGCTTGAAGGAGAACCTGGTACATGAAAGTATTTTGAAAACAGTAAAAAGTAATTATTCCAATCATCACTACTATATTTAATACACACTTAGAGTCATAGCTTCTATATGTGTGAGGTAGTCTGTGTCCTTTATGAATTGCTTCCAAATTTAGTATCTGTGTGTGTGTGTGTGTGTGTGTGTGTCTGTGTGTTGTGTGACTGTTGCAGAGGTGGAAAGACAAATGGCTTTACTGAGTCACTTATAAAACTGAGTAGGTTTGGGTCTGGGTTTAATTGAGTACTTTCAATTTCTCTACTAAGTGAAAACAGATGCGTTGATGCTGTTTGGCTATAAGAAATCATTTGTTTTCCTTCATAAGGTTTCAGAATGATGGCTTGCAGTTATGTTGTTCATTTCTTCAGACTTTATCCAACAGACATGTTCTCCTTGTAATTTTAACCTAGGTATGACAATATCCAATACATAACTACCATACTGAAGCAGCAAATGGGTTAACCAGATTTGAGTTTTGAAAAGGTGTACTTTATTGTGTAGAGCGACTCCAACATCTGCACTTATTTGTTTTCTGTATGCTGTGAATACCACTGGTGAATAGAGAAACTGCCTTGGCCTGTTGATAGGGCAGAACTTAGGTAGGTGGGGAAAACTAAACAGCATGCTGGGAGAAAGGAGGCAGAGAAAGGGAGAAGCCATGTAGCCCTGCCAGAGACAGACGCTGGAACTTTAGCCGGTAAGCCACAGACACGTGGCGATACACAGATTAATAGAAATGGGTTAAATTAATATGTAAGAGTTAGCCAATAAGAAGCTAGAGCTAACGGGCCAAGCAATGATTAAAATAATATAGTTTCTGTGTGACTACTTCAGGGCTGAGCAGCCGGGAACCAACAAGCGGCCTCCTTACAACACTTATTTAAAACGTCAACTACATGTGGTGCACAGACACACATGCAGGCAGAACATCTTTCCAAATGAAATAAAAAGATTTAAAGAAAAGTCACCTAACTACAGAGGACTAGTGATATAGCTTGGAATCGGGAGAGTTTACTGAGTATTCATTCATGAGGCCTCATTCTGTTGGCAACATCACAAATTTAAAGACACAAATCACAGAGTCAATTTGTGTACCAAATGCAGAAACTTTTGAAACTGTTTACATTGTCTCATCTAAGATTTACTAAAATGCATACCCTTCATACTGTGTGTTATACAATGAAATCCTAAAAATTAGGATGCTAACAATGTGTTATAATGACTTGCATGCTGGCAGTTCCTGCAGCCTCTAGCCAGCAAGTCACAAAGGTCTTAATGGGGTTGTAGTGCCATCTACTGGTCATTTTCCTAGCATTTTATCACTAATATGGACACCTATATACATGGCTAATGAAAATTTTCAGGTTGGTTGGAGTACACTTGTAGTAGGCAGCTTGCTCAGCCCCTCTGGGGCTGGAGAGAGGGAGGAAGAGAGATACCCAAGGGAGGACCCTAAGGACACCAAAAGTTTAGGGAAATGGCAAAGGACGCACTGCTAAAACACAGGGAATGACCAAAGGAAGCATTCCAGGGAGGCAGCGATCTAGATTGTCAAACCATGGAAGAAGAAAGGAAAACAGTAAAAAACGTCCTTTGGATGTAGCCACATGAAATCCCCGAGAGAAGAGAAGGACTCGGGAAAAAGGCACTGAGTGGAACGTTTCTAGGTGAGAGTTTTATTATGAGGCTCATTAACTCCAAGGACAGCACAGCTGCGGTCTGAGAGAAGCGGCTCCCGCCCCCATCCTTCAAAGCCAAGGCAGGTGTCCACTCTTAAAGGTTTCTAAGGGCAGGGATGATCCTTGCATACTGAAAAAGTAGGTTTAGTTAATATATGACCAGTGCTGCAAGGCATGCATGACAGGAGTCAAGGAGACACTGGACAGGGGAATGGGGCTGGTTAATGTGTGACATTGCTCAAGCTGTGTTGGACCCTTGGCAGCAGCGGGGTGGCGAGGTGAGGATTTTGCTTTTCCTGAGTACTGGTGAAGAGAGAAGGATACAGGTCTGTGAGGCTACTGAGAGCTACACTAGCTAAGTTCCTTACAGCAACTTTGAGAGGAGAGAAAGATTATAGGTGTGTGTGAGGCGGCTCCCAAGAGCGTCTGGAAGGTCTGCCCAGGTGTCTGTCTAGCACGAATTAAGGCATGAGTCTTAGTTACTGTTCTATTGCTGTGAAGAAACACTATGGCCAAGGCAACTCAGAGAATAAATAGTTTATTGGGGTCTCACTTACAGTTTCAGAGGGTTAGAGTCCATGACCTTCATGGCAGAGACCATAGTAATGGGCAGACTGGCATGGCACTGGAGCAGAAGCTGAGTGCCTATATCTTTTTCCACAAGCACACACACACACACACACACACACACACACACACACACACAGAGAGAGAGAGAGAGAGAGAGAGAGAGAGAGAGAGAGAGAGAGAGAGAGAGAGAGAGAGAACTCAGGGTGGCATGGGCTTTTGAAACCACAAAGCCCACCCTTAGCAACACCCCACCTCCAACAATCTTTCCCAAAAAGTGCACCAACTGGGGACCAAGCTTTCAAATATATGAGCCCATGGGGACATTCCTATTCAAACCACCACTCCAAGGGTTTGAGGTCCAATATAACACAAACAGGATGTAGTGCCACATGCTTGTTTTCCTAGCACCCAGAAGTAGAAGCAGAAGGATCAGCAGTTCAAGACCATGCTTAGCTACATGAGTTCAAGGCCAGCCTGGGAGACCTAATCTCAAGAAGCAGCAATAAGAGTAAGGACAACAAGAAAAAAAGCCATTGGTGATTCTGGTGAGAATGGAGGAGAGGGACAATGGAACAGAGTATAATATACAGTGGTTTAGGACTGAATAGGAGATAAAAAATAGAATCAGCCTTATGAAAAATTCTTCCACAAAGTTTGGCAGAGACATACAGGAGTACTCAGAGGGAAGGTATTTGTTTGGAACACCGACTTTGACATCAGTTGTTCATTTATTGATGTATTGCTAAAGCTGTTGCTATAGAAATGGCTACCAGCTTCCTTTCCTTCTGACTCATACCTTCTGCCAAATTCAAATGGAGCTTTGACTAGCTTTGCTACTGTTTGAGCTGGGGACTCACTACATAGCCCAAGCCATCTTAAACTAGGGGCCCCCTTGCATCCTCCTCTAAAGTGCTGGAATTATGGTCATGTACCACCATAACCAGCTTATTGTCACTCTATTAAAAACCATTAGTACCTTTCCACAACTTACTGAAGTGTGTCCTTATGACACTCGGGTTTGATGTTGTCATTTACAGATGTGTTAGGTCACATTCAAAAACACCCTAGGACATATGTAGCTTGCTAACAGCGGCCTGCCAGTGGTGGGCTACAGGTTAGATATACCTGTTCTAAATGTTCCCCAAATGCCAGCTAAGCTGTACCATTCAAGCCTTCTGCATCCTTCAGTTTATACTGTTGCATTCAGTTAGAATATTTGCCTCCTTCCGTCTTTGTTTCTTCCAATCCTGCTGGACCTTTAGATCCTATCTAATATGTAGTAACACCTCCCTTCCTGAGCCAACTCCTCTATCCATTACAGTTCATCTGAGCGTGTCCACCTCCTGTCATCTAATGCATGCCCGTTCTCTCGCTTTCTGCCTGCCTCTCCAGCACATTTGGCCTTGAATTTAATTTGAGGTTGTTATGTTCCTGTATATTACTTGAAACTGGCTTTGTCTCCTTCATTCTTCTGTCACACATACACACAAATGCCTAAGATGCACAGTATCTTTTGCACACACACATACACACATACACCTTTTGGAGGCTGGAACAATAGCTCAGCAGATTAAAGCACTTGCTCTTCCAGTTCAGTTCCCAGCACAAACATGGCAGTACATAACTGCCCATATTGCTAGTTCTACAGGGTCTGATGCTCTCTCGTGACTCCCGGCTGCACAAGGCACACACATGGTGCACATACAACATACAGGCAAAACACTCATACATATATAAATCTTTTTTGTTTTGCTTTTAAACTTTTAATGATGTAAACAAAAATATATCTACAAGGGAAGCTTCTGGAAAAACCATTTGTTTTTCCGTCTTGTATCATTCCTCAAACTTGACCTTGGCTTCCCGCCTTGCCTTCCGTTTCAGGGCTGGGTCCCTAAGAAATCTTGGTTGACAACAGTTTTGTCCAGGGGGATGTCCACAGAAGTACCTTGTGGGCATCAGGTGGTTGTAGTTATAAACGTTCACAAAGGACTTGATCTTGGATCTCCTAGTGATTTTCATCTTGCTCATGGCAGCTGTCACTTTTCGGGGAGAGCAGTCAATTCCAGCCACCAGGGCATGGCTGTAAGGGTGGTCGGAGGTGCCATCATCAATGTTCTTCACAATGACGGCTTTCTGTCCGGAGTAGCGTCCGTCCAGGACCAGTACCACGTTCCCAGGTTTCAAGAACTTGCCCATTTCAACAACAAGCAGCTGATTCCCAGCAGAAAGCCTTTTTTTTTTTTTTCTGTTTTTTTGAGACAGGGTTTCTTGTGGAGCCTTCCTGGAACTACCTCTTGTAGACCAGGATGGCCTCGAACTCACAGAGATCCACCTGCCTCTGACTACCAAGTGCTAGGATTAAAGGTGTGCGCCACCACCGCCCAGCTAAAAATAAATCTTTCAATCAAAATAAAAAATAAAATTATTCTAGGAAGTAGAGAGCCGGAGGAAACAAGCTCCACCAGGTGCAGAAGCCAGGAGCAAATCCAGCCCTGGGAGCCAAACCAGTCCTGAACACTGGCAGACCAGGATTGAGCCAATGATCTGACTCAGAGTCCACGACCTCCACCGGAACCGGAGTGGGACTGAACCAGTTACTAAGACACAGAGAGAACAAGATCCACCAGGAGAAGAAGCCAAGAGCAAACCCAGTCCCGGGACATGAGCGGATCAGGATTGAACCAGTGACCAGATCCAGAGTCAGCGATCGCCACCAGAACAGGTCTAACTCCAAGCCAGGGACTTCTGCAAGAGGAGATCCAGACCAAGATTTACAGAAACAGATCAAAGCCAGCAGCCTAGACTAAAGTAAGCCTGAGACAGCAAACTCCAAGGGAGCAGACCAAAACATAGGAGCACTGAGCTACCTCCAGGAACAGGAATAAACAATGGGGTAACTAGTACTGTGACACAGACTGTACCACGAAGAAAACCATCTTAGCTTTCAATCTACTGGCACCTAGAAGATTATTCAACGGAATCTCAGACAGCACCAACTACACCTATTAGAGGAAAAGATGAGTAGAAAAGGTAAGATCACAAGCTACACCACAAAGAACAACACAATACCAGTGAAACCCAAAGTCCCTACAAAAGTAAGACCTGAACAACCAAATATGGATGACCCAGAAGAAAATGATCTAAAAAATAACCACAAGAGAATATCTGAAATTCTTAAAGATGAAATGAGAGATTACCTTAAAGAAATGGAAGAAAAAACAAACAAAAAATTGGAAGATATCAGCAAATCACTTAAAGAAAACCAAGAAAAAGAACTCAAACATATAACAGAAACTATTCAGAACTTGAAAACTGAGATAGAAAAAATAAAGAAAACACAAGCCAAAGGAATTATAGAAACAGAAATCATGAGGAAAAGAGCAGGAACCACAAATGCAAGTACAAACAACAGAATACAAGAAATGGAACAGAGAATCTCAAGTGCGGAAGATAAAATAGAGGACTCATCAGGTAAAGAAAACATTAAATCTAACAAAAGTTTAACCCAAAATATCTATGGGACAACATAAAAAAGCCAAATCTTAGAATAATAGGTATAGAAGAAGGAAAAGAAAGTCAACTCAAAGGCACGGAAAATTTATTTAACAAAATCATAGAAGAAAACTTTCCCTACCTAAAGAAAAATGTGCCTATGAAGATAAAGAAGCTTACAGAACACCAAATAGACTGGATCCAAAAAATAAAGTCCTCTTGCCACATAATAATCAAAACACTAAACATACAGAGTAAAGAAAGAATATTAAGAGCTGCAAAGGAAAAAGGACAAGTAACATATAAAGGTAGACCTATCAGAATTACACCTGACTTCTCAGTGGGGACAATGAAAGCCAGAAGGTCATGGTCAAGCATTATGCAGACATTAAGAGACCACGGATGCCAGCCCAGATTACTATACCCAGCAAAACTTTCGATCACCATAGAAGGACAAAACAAGATATTCCATGACAAATCTAGATTTCACCAATACCTAACCACAAACCCAGCCCTACACAAAATACTAGAAGGAAAACTCCAACCCAAGGAAGATGGGTACACCAACAAAAACACACACAATTGATGATCTCATTACAGCAAATCCCGAAGAAGAAGAAAACGCGCAAAATAACATCACCAACGATGAAAACCAAATTAACAGGACATAGCAACCACTGGTCATTAATATTCCTTAATGTAAATGGACTCAACTCACCCATAAAAAGGCACAGGCTAACAGATTGGATATAAAAACAAAACCCATCCCTCTTCTGCATGCAAGAAATGCATCTCAACCTCAAAGACAGACATAGTCTCAAAGTAAAAGGTTGGGAAAAAATATACCAATCAAATGAACCTAAGAAACAAGCAGGTGTAGCTATCCTAATATCTAACAAAATAGACTTAAAGCTAAACTCAGTCAAAAGAGACAAAGAAGGACATTTCATATTAGCCACAGGGAAAATCCATCAAGAGGAAATTTCAATACTGAACATCTATGCTCCAAATACAAGGGCACCTTCATATGTCAAAGAAACACTTCGAAAGCTTAAATCATATATTAAACCCCACACACTGATAGTGGGAGACTTCAACACTCCCCTCTCACTACTGGACAGGCTAATCAGACAAAAAAATGAACAGAGAAATAAGAGAACTAACAGATGTTATGACTCAAATGGACTTAACAGACATCTATAGAATATTCCATCCAAACAGAAAAGAATATACCTTATTCTCAGCACCTCATGGAACCTTCTCAAAAATTGACTACATACTCGGCAACAAAATAAACCTCAAGAAATAAAAAAAAAATTGGAATAACCCAATGTACCTTATCAGATCACCATGCTTTAAAACTAGAAGTCAACAGCAATACCAATTCCAGAAAACCCACAAACACATGGAAATTAAACAATGCTCATCTGAATCATCAATGGGTCAAGGAAGAAATAAAAGGGGAAATTAAAGACTTCCTAAAATTCAATGAAAATGACCACACAACATACCGAAATTTATGGGACACGATGGAAGCAGTGTTAAGAGGCAAGTTCATAGCACTAAATGCCTACATAAAGAAGCTGGAAAAATCCCACGCTAGTGAATTAACAGAACATTTGAAAACTTTAGAACAAAAAGAAGCAAACTCACCTAAGAGAACTAGATGGCAGGAAATAATCAAACTGAGAGCTGAAATCAACAACATAGAAACAAAGAAAACAATACAAAGAATCAATGACACAAAGAGTTGGTTCAGAATTCTACAAGGCTTTCAAAGAGGAACTAATACCAATACTCCTAAATTATTCCATACAACAGAAACAGAGGGAACATTGCCGAACTCTTTTTATGAGACTACAATTACCCTGCTACCCAAAGCACAGAAAGACAATATTAAGAAAGAGAATTACAGACCAATCTCACTCATGAACATTGATGCAAAAATACTAAATAAAATACTAGCAAATAGAATCCAAGAACATATCAGAACCCTCATCTACCATGACCAAGTCAGCTTCACAGATGCAGGGATGGTTCAACATACGAAAATCTGTCAACGTAATCCACCATTTAAACAATCTGAAAAATAAACACCACATGATCATCTCATTAGATGCCAAAAAAGCGTTTGACAAAATACAACATCCCTTCATGATAAAGGTCTTGGAGAGAGCAGGGATACAAGGAACATACCTAAACATAATTAAGGCAATATACAGCAAGCCAATAGCTAACATCAAACTAAATGGAGAGAAACTCCCAGCGATTCCACTGAAATCAGGAACAAGACAAGGTTGTCCACTCTCTCCATACCTATTCAATATAGTTCTTGAGGTCCTAGCTAGAGCAGTAAGACACCAAAGGGAGATCAAGGGGATACAAATTGGAAAAGAAGTCAAACTCTCACTGTTTGCTGATGATATGATAGTTTACATAAGTGATCCCAAAAATTCTACCAAAGAATTTCTACAACTCATAAACACTTTCAGCAATGTAGCAGGATACAAGATTAACTCAAAAAAATCAGTAGCCCTCCTGTACACAGATGATAAAAGGGCTGAGGAAGAAATCAGAGAATCAACACCTTTCACAATAGCCACAAATGGCATAAAATATCTCGGAGTAACTCTAACCAAACAAGTGGAAGACTTGTATGACAAGAACTTTAAATCTATAAAGAAAGAAATTGAAGAAGACACCAGAAAATGGAAAGACCTCCCATGCTCTTGGATACGCAGAAATAATATAGTAAAAATAGCAATCCTACCGAAAGCAATCTACAGATTCAACGCAATGCCCATCAAAATCCTAACAAAATTCTTCAAAGACCTTGAAAGAACGGTACTCAACTTCATTTGGAAATGAAAAAAACCCAGGATAGCCAAAACAATCCTGGGCCACAAAAGAACTTCTGGAGGCATCACAATCCCTGACTTCAAACTCTACTACAGAGCTACAGTACTGAAAACAGCCTGGTACTGGCATAAGAACAGACAGGAGGACCAATGGAACCGAATAGAAGGCCCGGATATCAATCCACACATCTTTGAACACCTGATAATTGACAAAGAAGCAAAAAAATATCAAATGGAAAAAAGAAAGCATATTCAACAAGTGGTGCTGGCATAACTGGATATCAACATGTAGAAAAATGAAAATAGACCCATATCTATCACCATGCACAAAACTCAAGTCCAAATGGATCAAAGACCTCAACATAAAGCCAGCCACACTAAACCTTATAGAAGAGAAGGTGGGAAGTACACTTGAACGCATTGGCACAGGGAACCACTTCCTAAATAGAATCCCAGCAGCACAGACACTGAGAGAAACAATTAATAAATGGGACCTCCTGAAACTGAAAAGTTTCTGTAAAGCAAAGGACATGGTCAACAAGACAAAACGACAGCTTACAGAACGGAAAAAGATCTTCACTAACCCCACATCAGACAGAGGTCTGATCTCCAAAATATACAAAGAACTCAAGAAATTGGACACCAAAAGATCACGTAATCCAATAAAAAAAATGGAGTACAGACCTAAACAGAGAACTCTCAACAGAGGAATCTAAAATGGCTGAAAGACACTTAAGGAAATGTTCAACATCCTTAGTCATCAGAAAAATGCAAATCAAAACAACTCTGAGATTCCATCTAACACATTTAAGAATGGCCAAGATCAAAAACACTGATGACAACTTATGCTGGAGAGGTTGTGGGGAAAAGGGAACACTTCTGCATTGCTGGTGGGAATGCAAGCTGGTACAACCCCTATGGATGTCAGTGTGGCGATTTCTCAGAAAATTAGGAAACAACCTTCCTCAAGACCCATTAATACCACTTTTGGGTATATATCCAAAGGATGCTCAATCGTGGCACAAGTACATGTGCTCAACTATGTTCATAGCAGCTTTGTTTGTCATAGCCAGAAACTGAAAACAACCTAAATGCCCCTCAATCGAAGAATGGATAAAAAAAATGTGGTACATTTACACAATGGAGTACTATACTACACAGCAGAAAAAAATAACGACAGCTTGAATTTTGCAGGAAAATGGATGGAACTAGAAAGCATTATTTTGAGTGAGGTAACCCAGACACAGAAAGACAATTATCACATGTACTCATGCATAGGTGGTTTTTAAACATAAAGCAAAGAAAACCAGCTTACAAACCACAACCCCAGAGAACTTAGACAACTATCCGGACAGTAAGAGAGACTTACATAGATAGAATCTACATGGGAAGTAGAACGTATAAAAAGACACAATCTCCTGAGTAAATTGGGAGCATGGGGACTGTGGGGGAAGTTTGAAGGGGGGAGGAGATAGGCAGGGAGGGGAGCAGAGAACAATGTAGAGCTCAATAAATATCATGGAAAAAAGAGAAAATAAACAAACAAATAAATAAAACAAAAAATTACTATTTGGATTAAATTAGATTGACAGAGCTCTGTTGTTTGGGGTCCCGAGGATTGCCTTGAACTCTTGATCCTCCTGCTTCAATACCCAAAGAAAGGAATTGTAGGCAGGTGCAACTGTGCCTGGTTTAATATTTATTTAAATATGTAGTTTGCACTGCACTGCATGTCAAACCTGGAGCCTGACATGCTAGGCTAGTGCTCTTCCACTGGGATGCACCCTCAGCTCTGTCATTATTGTAATCTTTCTCAGTATAATTTAAAAATAGCTAGCATTTCTTACTTTTTAATTGATAAACTCTTTTTCATACATGATTGTCCTCATTAGGTTTCTATTGCTGTGACAGAACACCATGATGAAAAGTTAGTTGGGGAGGAAAGGGTTTGTTTCAGCTTCCAGTTCCGCATCACACTGCAGCACTGAAAGAAGTAATGCAGAGCTCAAGGCAGGAGCTGCAGGCAAGAGCTGATGCAGCGGCCAAGGAGGAATGCTGCATGCTAGCTGCTCTTCGTGACTTTTTTTTTTTTTTAAGGATCTAGGGCCACTAGGCCCAGGCAGCATCACCCACAGTGAGCTGGAGCCTCCCACATCAATCATCAAACCCTAAGAAGGTACCACAGGCTTCCCCACAGGCCAGTCTTGTTGGAACATTTTCTCAAATGAGGTTCCTTCTTCCTGGCAGACTCCAGCTCGTGTCAAATTGACATAAAACTAGCTCTCACAAGGTCTTATAATTTAAGCTTTAAAACGTATACTCACGCCATTTGTAGTGGCACACACAGACACCTGTAATTCCAGCATTTCAGGGGCTGGGGAATGGGATCCTTCATCAGTGCCAGCTAGGGATCCATAGTGAGATTTGACTTAAAAACAAAGGGAGGGAGAAGAGAAAAAGAAAAAGAGAGGGAGAGAGGAGGAAAAGCAACGGAAATAAATGACATTCTATCGTCTGACTCTGTCACCTCAACCAATACTGTACTCTTAGGAAATGAAAAAAAAAATGAAATAAAGAGATTAAGTATTTTCCTGAGGCCATATAGCTTCTAGCAAGTGCCATGATCATTTTTTCTCAGGGTTCATAACTTCTAATCCTGTTTCTTCTATCATTCAATAATTCATTCAAAAATATTGATTAAGGGGGCTGGAGAGATAGCTCAGAGGTTAAGAGCAGTGCCTGCTCTTCCAAAGGTCCTGAGTTCAATTCCCAGCAACCACATGGTGGCTCACAACCATCTTTAATGGGGTCTGGTGCCCTCTTCTGGCCTGTAGGCATACACACAGACAGAATATTGTATACATAATAAATAAATAAATATTAAAAAAAAATATTGATTAAACATGAACTATGTCCAGGCACTGTTTCAGTTCCTGGGTTATATTCTAAGACACAGCCTACATCATTAGGTGCTAAGTGCTATGAAGAAAAACCCAAGAAGGTGAAGAGTAGGTAAGAGTGAGCTTATGTTGCTGGCCTGTGTACGACGCATGTCATTTTATCAAGCAAACCAAAAGGGAAATGGGCAGAGGGAAGGCTGGTCAAGGTACAGCAAATTCTAATCCTGCAGTCCGGAGCACCCCTGGCTGCCATTCCGCCACTTCTTTATTTTTGGAGGCTATATCACTAATTATCTTTATGTGCTAAACAGCCAGTGTAAGCGTCACTGCGTGGCCTTACCCAGTTGAATACGTAATTCGGACATAGTGAAATATATAACTTTGACTGTCGGGTCGTCATATCCCTCTCCAACCCAAATCCTGGGGTCCACTTCGCTAAGCATCCCCGTTTGAGCATCTCAACGCAGAAATACCCGCAGGAGGTCACGTGTCACGGGGAGGCGGGGGGAGGAAAATTGGGCGGGCACGTCCGCTGCCGGCCCCGCCCCTGCCGCCTCCGGGATTTCCCCCAGGTCCTAACGGAAACGGAACAAGCGCCAGCGGGTTGCGGCCGACGGCGGCTTCCGGGAGGAGTTTTGGACCGCGCGGGCCCCCGTCGGCGCGCCGCTTTCTCCCGAGGCGGCTGTGGAGAAGCCCGGCCCCGGCGGCGGCTGTTTTGAGAGCCGCTCGGTGCCAGCATGGGCGACCACGGGCTGGAGCTGGCGTCCATGATCCCCGCCCTGCGGGAGCTGGGCAGGTAGGGCCGCGCGTGGTCGCCAGCCTCGCGACGCCGGGTCTCCGCAGTCGGCGCCGCGGCCTGCGAGCGCTTTTCCCTCCCCGCGGCGGTTGGCGGGAGCACGGCCGCGTGCCGGGTGCCCGTGTGGCGCCGCTCCGCGCGCGGGGACTTGCCCGTGCGAGTTTTTCCGCTCTGCGTGAAGGGTCTCTGCTGTGGTTTTACCACACTCCTTCGCTTCTGTGTTCCCTCCGATCGCTGCCGGGGGCGTGACGGGCGGCGGCGGCTTCTCAGCCGGGGGAATCTGACTGAAAGGGCCCTTGTTTCTCGTCGGAGAGAGGCCGTGCTTTGGTCACCTTAAAGACGAGACCCCCTCCGGGTTGACCGGCCCGTCATTTTAGTCAGGAAACTGAGGGACTCCCCCAGGTCCGCAGAGTAAGGTGCACAGCGCCCCTCAAACTCCGAGGTGGTAAATGCCTCTTTCCGGCCTGACGGAACGTCGCACGCCTTTAGTTCCAGAACGCGGGAAGCAGAGGCAGGCGGACCCCGAGGCCACCCGGGTCTAAATAGGGAGACCTTGCCTCAGAAAAAGCGAGGGAGAAAACCAAACCAAATGCCTGGTTTCTGTGCGCCCCAAGAATCAGTCCGCAGATGAAAACCAGGCTCCAGTGTAAAGATGGTGCTTGCCACGCCCCTCGCCGCTGGTAGGCTCCCTCTCAGGAGGCCAGAGCCCCGCTAAGTCTGCGGGCTCATTTTTTGCAGCGCAACTGTGTTCATTTCCTTCAGAGACCTAAATTAGAGGATAAATGACCACTTTCGTCCTAACTGCGTCATCATCCTGTGATTTTTTTTCACTTTGCATAATTGTGGCAAATATACTTTATGGGAGCATTTAGTAATTTCTGTCTTTCGAAAAGTATATGAGTGGGGCTGGAGAGATGGTTAAGAGCACTGACTGCTCTTCCAGAGGACCTGGGTTCAATTCCCAGCATCCACATGGCAGCTCACAATTGTCTGAAGATCCAGTTGCAGGGGATCTGACATATTCACACCAATGCACATTAAATAAAATTAAATAAACCATAAAAATATTTAAAAAGAAAAGTATATGAGTAAAAGTGGTGATTTGGGGAAACTGATAATACAGATTTTGGTGGTCATCACTGAAATTCTGTCTCAGAGAAGATGGAAGGCAATGACCAACTCCCAAGGTTGTCCCCTGGCCTTAACACATGCACCAGGGCGTGAGCACCCGAACTCACATGAACATGTACATACATACACCATACACACAGACTTAAAAAAATAATTAAAAATTTAAGAGTTTAACAGCTGTTACTATATTAAAAACTTATATAGCTCAACAACATAAAAAACTCATAATTCAATGAAAAAATGGATAAGAAAATTGAACAGATTTTTCTCCAAAGAGGGTATAAAAATGACTAATAAGCAAATATAAAGATAAATGTTTGAAATGACGAATAGTAAGGGAGACACGAATCAAAACCTCACTGAGTTTGAGGACAGCTTGAGCTGCCTAGGAGCTAAAAGGGGCTGTATAATGAGGCCTTGTCTCAACCTCACTCAAAAACTAAACAAGGAGATACCATTTCAGACCATTATAGTAACTGTTGTATATAGAAAAGAAAGTGGTTAAGGTATGGGGAAAGTAGAATGATATAACTTAAACCCCTGTGGAAAATGGAACGAAGGTACTACGAAAAAGGAGGAGAATAAATACAGAATTACCCTATAATCTAGCAAGTGTTTTTAATGTATACACAAAGGAATTTAAAGCAGAGATTTGAGCAGATATTTTTACACTGGTCACACAATATCTAAATGGTGGAAGTAAATGTTCACCAACAGATAAGTAGACATAACTCTCCCAAATGTGTCATAAATATAGAGAATATTATTCAGTGTGAAAAGGAAAGAAATTCTAACATGCTCCAAGATAGATTTTACTATACCAGTGGTTCTCAACCTGTGGGTCATGATCCATTTGGCAAACCTCTACCTCTAAAAATATTTACTTTACGATTCATAACAGCAAAGTTACAGTTATAAAGTAGCAACGAAAATAATTTTATGTTTGGCGGGCACCACAACATAAGGAACTGTATTAAAGGGTCATAACTGTGTTAGGAAGGTTGAGAACTAAATGAACTAAGTCACACATGATAAATATGATATGCAACTAATATAAGATACCTAGAGTAGTCCTGTCCATAGAGATAAAATAGTGAAATGAATATTGCTACGTAGTATAAGAGGGGAAATAGTAAGTTATTGCTGTTAAGGTGTAGAGTTGCAGTATGGACCGGGCAGTGGTGGCACACACCTTTAATCCCAGTACTCGGGAGGCAGAGGCAGGCAGATCTCTGTGAGTTCAAGACCAGCCTAGTCTACAGAGCTAGTTCCAGGACAGGCTCCAAAGCCACAGAGAAACCCTGTCTCGAAAAACCAAAAAAAAAAAAAAAAAAAAAAAAAAAAAAGAGTTGCAGTATGGGAAGGTAGAAAGTTCTAGGCATGGTCAGTGGTAATGTGGTAATGTGTTGAACTTAATGCTATAAAAGTATACACTTTAAGATCATAAAATGGTAAAGTATATAATTTATATTTATCAAAACAAACACAAAAGATATTTTCTAAAATTGGGCTGATCCTGTTCTCTGTTTCCTTTGTGAATTTCCTATCTTGTTGGCATTTGAATCAACCCTTAGATTTTTGTTTGTCTGGCCTTTCCATGTCTCCTTGTGACTCTTCTAACTGTAGCTTAGGTGTTTCCCTGGTGTTATTAATTACAGTTGCATTTGTATCCCAGGCTTCCACTAACAGGAGCTGTGTGACTGAAGTGATTTAACTTCTAGAACTCTCAGCTTCTTCAGATCCAGATTAGCTTTAGTATCCTGTCTTGTTGCTTATGAGTTGGAGTAGCATTGACAATAATGTTTAGTCTCATTTCATACATATTGTATGATTATATCTCCATGCATCTTAAGATCTGGAAGTTTCCATATATCTTGTAGTTATCCCACTTAGTTATTGCCTTGAAACCTCAAAGAGTATTTCAGCTGGTTTTACTTTTCTCCCAGATACGTGTTTCTATCAAGTCTCCACTGAGCTGCTGCTTTTGCTCTCTCAATATTAGCTTTTTGTGCATTGTGCTCAGTAAATTTGCATTGACTCTAAGAATAGCTGTCATCATGGTTGTAGCATAGATTAACTATATTTTCTGTTTTGTGGTGATTTTATGTAAAGCCACAGAGCTCAAGCTGAATACATTCAGGATTTTAGGGAACAGTTCTGTTGAATTGCATTTTTCATTTTTCCCCCCAATTCTGATTGAACCCACCAGGGTCAATCAAAGAGAAATACAGTGCTCTGCTACGTTGTATTTCTCTTTAATACTTTTTCTTGAGTAGCCTTAAGAATAAATATATTTTTCTTTCTTAGCATTTTGTTACCTTCTTATTATGAAAAAATTTAAATACAACAAAAGAAAGAAGAAAAAACAAAGGAATAAAAAATTATATATTGATTTCCTCCTTCATAGCCTTCTTTCTCTCAGCACATATTATTCTGCTCTAAATCCCAGCTATGATTTCATCCATGTCAGTAATTATCAGTTAAAGATAGAGACTTCTTTTATAGGTTTATTTGTTTATTTTATTTTGCGTGTGTAAGTTGTTTTGAATGCATGCATGTGTGTGTGCTGGTGTCCTCAGAAATCAGAAGAGGTAATTGGATGCCCTGGAACTGTATTTATTGATCATTATAACAATGTGGTGGATGGGAACCAATCCAGGATCCTCTGCAAGAGCAGCAGTGCTCTTAATACTGAGCTGTCTGCCCAGTACCATGAGCAAGACGGCTTATGGTTCCACTAGTGATTGAATCCAGGACATTACATGCATGACACAGATGTGATGGCTGCTACACTATGGACACTTGTTTGAGACTTATAAAATATAATCATAGTACCATTATCAATTTAAGATTACTAATGTCATTTGAGGTCTAGATTAATCACAAATTGTAATTATTTGATGTGGCTCTTAAGTTAATTATAGACTTTACTTTCTTTTCTACTCTTAGAATTTAGTTTGTTTGTTTGAGACAGGGTCTTTCTATAATGTTTGTCTAGTGTCCTGAAACTCACAGAGATCCACCTGTCTCTGCTTCCTGAGTGCTGGGATTAAAATGTATGCCACCATGCCCATTCACAGAATTTCTTCCTTCCTTT
The DNA here is from genome assembly GCA_004026605.1 of Ondatra zibethicus. Classification (NCBI taxonomy): domain Eukaryota; kingdom Metazoa; phylum Chordata; class Mammalia; order Rodentia; family Cricetidae; genus Ondatra; species Ondatra zibethicus. The sequence continues at coordinate 35,505 of PVIU01002177.1, read as the reverse complement.
CCCTTTCTCACCTTCCTTCCTTCCTTCCTTCCTTCCTTCCTTCCTTCCTTCCTTCCTTCCTTCTTTCCTTCCTTCCTTCCTTTCTTTTTCTTCGTCTTCTTCTTCGTCTTTTTCGTCTTCTCCCTTTTTTTTTTTAAGATAGGGTTTTTTGGTGTATAGCTCTAGCTATCCTGAAACTCACTAGACCAAGATGGCCTTGAACTCAGAGATCCATCTGCTTCTGCCCCTCCTGAGTTCTGGGATTAAAGGCATGTGCCACCCCTGCCTGGCTCAGAATTAATTAATTAATTTTGGTTTTTGGTTTTTTGAGACAGGGTTTCTCTGTAGCTTTGGAGCCTGTCAGCTCTTGTAGACCAGGCTGGCCTTGAACTCACAGAGATCCACCTGTCTCTGCCTCCTGAGTGCTGGGATTAAAGGCATGCATCACCACTACCTGGCCAGAATTTATTTCTTAAAGAAGCTCTAGATCAGACTGTTTAATGGAACTATAGTAGAAGTTACATATGTAATTATTGAAAATTTTCTGGTAACCATATTTGAAAAAGTAGGAAGGAAAGAAGTAAAATTAAGTTAGTAATGTGTTTTATAAGCTGTGTATTAACTCATTGTATCCAAATATTACCATGTTCATTTGTAACTAGTACAAGATGATTTATGTTAAGTTTTTTGTGCAAGTATTTGTAATCCAATATATATCTTATACTTATAACACATCTTATTTTGGAGTAACCTCTTTTTAAGTATTAAATAGTCACATGTGGCTAATAATTACCATTTTAAGTGCACATTTCTAAAAATCTGCAGATCTGATTCCTATGCTGGTATTTAGGACCCTTTCCCCCTAAAAAATTATTAATGTCTTTAGATTTTTTATTTTTAAGAAGTAGAATACCATCTGTGCTAACACTTAAACTAATCACATTTGACAAGTACAACTTTAGAGAGCTTTCTTAAAAATTAAGAAGTGAGTCCTTTTAAAGATTAAAACCTTTTTGTTGATTTATTTTGTGAGACAGACCTCTCTAAGTAGCCTATGCTAGCCTAGAATTGCTAGCCTCCTGCCTCAGCTTCCAATTATAGGTGTGTGCCACCATGCTGCTCATAAATTTTTTTTACATTAATTTATCAGGAGGGAGAGTCACACACAGCACACAGTGCATGTGGAGGTCAGAGGATAACTCGTGGGGGTTGGTTCTCGCCTCTCACATTGTCATTCTTAGGGATGAAACTCATGCATGGCTTGGCAGCATGTGCCTTTACATGCTAAGTCATCTTGCCTGCTCACCCTCAGCTGTCTTTTTTTATTTTTTAATTTCTTTTAAAAATTTTTTAACACGGGGTTTCTCTGTGTAAGAGTCCTAGCTGCCCTGGAACTCACTCTATAGAGCAGGCTGGCCTTGAACTCACTGGAATCCACCTGCCTCTGCCTTCCAAGTGCTAGGATTAAAGGCATGTGCTACTAGCGCCCAGTGAAAAGGAACCCCTCTCCCCCTTTTTTAAAAGACTGTTTCTCTGTAGCTTTGGAGCCTGTCCTGGAACTCGCTCTGTAGACCAGGTTGGCCTCTAACTCAGAGATCCGCCTGTCTCCGCCTCCCAAGTTCTCTTCTAACAAGCTTTTCTTTGTATTTTAGTGCGACTCCAGAGGAATATAATACCGTTGTACAGAAACCAAGACAAATTCTCTGCCAATTCATTGACCGAATACTTACAGATGTAAATGTTGGTAAGAAGGAATTATTTCTTACATGAACTTCAGGAATTAGGTGGTTTTCCATGTAACCTTATACTGCCATTGTTTTCCTCTAAGCAGTTTTAGTTATATAGTTAATATTTGTTAGAGATACTAATTTCTAGCAAGTTATTACTCAGTGGTGCTTGTTACTTAAAACATATGTAATTTAGACCTTAAAGCAAAGTCTGTGTTTCTGTTAATAACCATGATTTTCTACTGGCTTCCTAGAGATCTTTGATGTGTTTTAAAACATTTGATCAACTCCAATCATTTGGATTTTTTTTATTGACAATTTGTGCCAATAGTAGATATATAGAAAATGCCACGAACAAAAAACAAAAACAAAACCTATCATAGCAAAAGGAAGGGAAAGTGGAATTTTGTACCAGCACATTTTATGATTTAGATTTATCATAGCCATTTAAACGTTGTTGTTTTCAACCCACAAAGTTATAGGTTGCTGAAAAAAATAGCCATGGACTATGAGACCTTAGGAGATGTGGTTTTGTATATACTCCCTCTGTTTTGACCACTTGCCTTTTCCCTCTGCCAACTTCTCATCTAGGAAATTCCTTCCCGTGTTTTTCCAGAACTGTTTCCTTTCATCCTGAGTTACCATGTTGCACTACTATTTTTAATTTCTCTGACTCCTTCACCAGATTATCGTTTTTGTTTTTATCTTCAGATTTTAGCATGGTGCCTGGCATCTTGCAGAATGGGATGTATGATAATGTATATGGTTATTATAAAATTAGGTGGCAGACTGGAAAGATGACTGAGACATTGAGCTGACTGCATAAGCATAAGGACCTACCTTTAAATCCCCAGCACAGTCTTACAAAGCCAGCTGCCGTGGTGCACACCTACAATCTCACAGCACATCTAATGGAGCTTTCTGGTCCAGCCAGTCTAGCTAAATTGGTGAAGTTCAGGTTCAGAGAGAGAACTTGTCTCAAAAATGATTGAGGTAGACACTCAACATTGACCTCTGACCTCCACACATTCACACATACCCATGAGCATTTACATACACTTGTACTACACACATACAAAAAGAATATTAGATAAATTCATAATGTTTCTCTATATCAGTTTAGCATGAATACTCTGCTGGACAAAAGTTTTGATTACCAAAGACTAGTTTCCTAACAAAAGCTCTGTTGTTTAGTTTGTCATGACTTTTCTTTTGTCTCTTAGTTGCTCTAGAACTTGTAAAGAAGACCGATGCTCAGCCGACCTCCGTGATGTTACTTGATTTCATCCAGCACATCATGAAGTCTTCTCCACTTATGTTTGTAAATGTGAATGGAAGCCAGGGTCAAAATGAAGCCAAAGACAGTTGTATTGGCAAGTGGTATTATTTTATGTAAATTGTCAGTTTTATGAGATCTCTTTTCTGCTTTTCTGAATATTGTTCATACATGATTACATACTCCTAAAAGTCATATTTCCAGTATATTGAGGGGAAATGTGGTAGCAAGTTTTTTTATTTGTTTGTTTGTTTTGTTTTGTTTTTAAGTTAGGATCACTATGTAACTGGCTGGCCTAGAATTTACTTTGTAGACCAGTCTGGCCTGGAACTCAGAGATCTGCCTGCTTCCTGAGTGATGGGATTAAACACATGTACCACCACTTTCAGCTTTTAGCTACTTTTTTTTTTTTTTTTTTTTTTTTTTTAAGGTTTGCTGGAACATCCTCTCTAGTTACTACAAAGCCTGTTTAGACATTCTATTCAAAAACACTTATGCTGGGTATGGTGGTGCACGCCTTTAATTCCCGTGCTCAGGAGGCAGAGGCAGGCAGATTTTTTGAGTTCAAGGTCAGCCTGGTTATGGTGTGAGTTCCAGGACAGTCAGGGCTACACAGAGAAACCCTGACTTAAAAAACCAAACCAAAACAATAGCAACAAAAACTTACTATATTGCCTTTTAAGAAAAATTTTCTTTTTGTATGTTGAAGCTTTTTTTCTAGGCTTTTACCTTATTGCTACTACCCCATTGATCATTTCTTCTTTTTTTTTCTAGTTCCCTCAAAGGGATGCAAAGTAAACTTTTTCTATATAATGAAATATTTTAGAATTTGTTAGTAGTATTACAAGTATCTGCTTTGGAAATATATCCTTCAAAATGTATTTTCTGACTCCTCCTGGCCACCTGGGACTGCCTTGGTTGCTGCTGCTTTATATGTTCTTATTATTGAGGTCCTATATTTTTTTCTGTCATAAGTTCTTAATTTATGCTGTAATCATGTCAGTTTTAGCTATATTTTCTAGAATATGGACTATAACCCACAAGTGGGTTATGAAATAACTTTAGAGTTAGTAATATTTAAAACAAGATGAACTGGGCATGGTGGCACACGCCTTTGATCTCAGCGCTTGGGAGGCAGAGGCAGGCAGATCTCTGAGTTCAAGGCCAGCCTGGTCTGCACGTTGAGTTCTAGGACTTCCAGAGCTATGTAAAGACTCTGTCTCAAACAAACAGATAAATATGTAGACAGACTCTGTCTCAAGTAAGTAAATGACATGTACATATGAATAGGGATTGAATCTAGCACCTTACATGGAGTAGATAAGTAATCTATTACTGAACCACATTTCCAACTCCACAACCAGTAACTTTTCATTGAAGGAAATTGGGTGTTGTGACTTATACATCTAATTCCTGGCACTTGAGAGGTGAGAGCAGAAGGATCATCAGATGTTAAGGTCATCCTTGGCAACACAGCCAAGTTCAGGGCTGTATTGGCTACATGAATGAGACCTTGTCTCAGAAAGAAAAATAGGATTTTTGTTGATGGAGTAATAGTAGCTATTTGTTGAATATTTATTATGCTTTGAGAACTATGCTATTTCACATAAGTTATATTACTTGATCCTCACAATAACCAATAGCATAATGCATCTTCAGAGAGGTGGTGTTTACATAACTAGTAAATGGTAAGCTAGAGCCTTTTTTGTGTAGCTCAGAAATTGATATTCTGAAGTACAGCCTTTGTACTTTGTGGGAAACCTAGACTGTTCTTTTAGTGAGAGTTATACTTTAAAAATCATAAAGCATTTAGCAAATTCATACTTATGATATACTTGCTTATTTAATATATTTTCTGTTTGTTTCAAAGAATTCAGTCATTGGATCATTACAAGACTTTTACGGATTGCAGCAACTCCATCCTGCCACATGTTACACAAGAAAATATGTGAAGTTATCTGCTCATTATTATTTCTTTTTAAAAGCAAGAATCCTGCTATTTTTGGCATACTCACAAGGGAATTACTCTATCTTTTTGAAGACTTAATTTATCTCCACAGGAGAAATGCAGTGGGTAATGTTATGGAATGGCCAGTGGTGGTTAGTCGATTTTTAAGCCGATTGGATGAATACATGGGATGTTTGCAGCCAGCTCCTTTGCAATTCATGAACATGCAAAATGTAGAATTTATTGAAGTCACTTTATTAATGGTTCTTATTCATATTGTTCCAGCTGTGTTTTTTAGAAGACAAGAATTGTTGCTGTGGCAGATAGGCTGTGCTCTTCTAGAACATGGTAGTCCCAAAATCAGATCTTTAGCAATTAGCCTTTTAACTGAACTCTTTGAGCTTGGAGGATTACCAGCACAGCCAGCCAGCACTTTTTTCAGCTTATTTTTGGAATTATTACAACACCTTGTAGGAATAGATGCTGACCAATTGAAACTGTATGAAGAGCCGTTGTCAAAGCTGATAAAGACACTATTCCCCTTTGAAGCAGAGGCTTATAGAAATATCGAACCTGTCTACTTAAATGTGCTGCTGGAAAAACTCTGTGTCATGTTTGAAGATCGTGTGCTTATGCGGCTCAAGTCTGATTTGCTGAAAGCAAGTTTGTGTCATTTACTGCAGTATTTTCTTAAATTTGTGCCAGCTGGATATGAATCGGCTTTACAGGTCAGGAAGATATATGTGACAAATATTTGTAGAGCTCTTGTAGATGTTCTTGGAGTTCAGACACATATTGGGGTAAGTAATTATTAAGATTACACATTACATGTTTTGTTCATTTAAGCGTATAGGCTCTATTAACAAGAAAAGAGAATATCTCACACAATAATGCATGTCAAGGGCATGATGATTTTCATCGTTTAGTTTCATTCGCTGTCATAGACTTTTTACTTCCATTTCAGAAAAATTTCATTATGTTAGTGAACTGCCAATGGAATAGATTGTTTTAAAGTAGAATTTATAAAATATTTGTTTATAGCAGCAGTAATTGATTTAATCATTGAGATTTTTATCTGTGAATGATTCACTTTAGAATGAGTAGTGATATCAGATTATACTATTTTTCCTATTTGGACTGTGGGAAAAGACAGGCAAAATATTCAGATATGTAGTAACTTGATTCAGTATTTTATACATTGCACATTTCACTTAAACTTAGTTTAGTTTATAAGTTTTGCTAGATTGTAGTATGAAGAAGTTAGCAATTCCCTTATAAAAATTTCTGTATAGCATTTTGAGAAAGATTATAGTATATATGTGTTGTAGACTTTTTTAAAGCTACAGAACCATTCTTAATTGATAGAATGCAAAATAATATGGATTAATGTGGATATTTGATTTGCCTTATAAGATTCAGAAATAGTTTATCTTCCTAGAAAACATGTAGCTAACACCTAATACATTTTTCTGTTTTGAAATAATGTAAACATGTCTCCTAAGAGATAGTATTTGAAATTATTTTTGTTTTCTCAGTATTTATTGGGACCATTTTATGCAGCCTTGAAAATGGAAAGTATAGAAATTATCGAGGGAACTCAGTGCCAAACTCAACAGGAAAATCTCAGCGGTAATGATGATGAGGTGTCACCAAAGAGGTGTAGACTCAGCTCTTCTCTCAACTCTTCCAAAAGGCTATCCAGACAGTTTGAAGAGTATGACTTCATTCTATTTTATTTTAGACAGTTCATACATTTTATTTACCTTAAAAAAATGTTAAGTGTTCTGGTTTAAAAACATCTTTCTAAACACAGGCAATAGGAATTATTAACTATTTTCTAGTCATTGTGATTTAATCTAGTGTGACACTATACACATAAACAGTCTCGTGAATGTTTGCAAAGTGTCAGCCTGTGCTCCTGTTGTATTCAGATCTTAACAAACAAACTATTTTTATATGTAGCCAAAGAACTGCTATAGTTCAGCCAAATTGAACATTGTTTTAAATCTATCCTAATGTAGATAAAAGTTGATAATACATTGCAATTTTTGTTTTATTGTTATAATTACTGGGGTTTGTGTGTGTGTGTGTTTGTGTGTGTCTTGTCTACATGTATGTATATACCACAATTACTGTGTAGAGGTCAGTGGGTTCTCTTCTCTATTATGTGGCTCAGATCAAACTCAGATTCTTAGTCTTTGGTTTTTCGAGACAGGGTTTCTCTGTAGCTTTGGTGCCTGTCCTGGAACTAGCTCTGTAGACCAGGCTGGTCTTGAACTCACAGAGATCCGCCTGCCTCTGCCTCCCAAGTACTAGGATTAAAGGCGTGCGCCACCACCACCCGGCAGATTCTTAGTCTTGATAGCAAGTGCCTTTATCTGCTGAGCCATCTTGCTGACTCTTTTGTTTTGAAAAGAGTCATTTACTTATTAATTTTGTGCTGGAATGTAAGCCTAGGGCCTTATGTATACTAAGTAAGCATTGTATTTCTGAGATGTATATTTTGTTTGATTGAAATACATTTGTATTATATATTAATACCTTTTACTGTGATTATAATTATTTATAGAATTACTCATGTGGATATGGACAAAAAGAGCATATTATGGAATGTACTGAAACAGAAAGCTGAATCCCTTCAGATTTCTCTTGAATGTGGTACTCTAAAGAATTCTGTTGCTGAGAAGTTAGAAGGAATCACTGTTGTATTACAGCTGACTGCTCTCTGCACTGTTCACTGTTCTAATCAAGACATAAATGGGTAAAAAAAAAAAGGAATGTTAAAAGATTTTTTTAAAAGTATTTTATATGTATGTGTGGGTGCATGCATACCATGGAATGCATGTGGAGGTCAGGGGACCAACTTTGTGGAGTCAGTCTCCTGCTTTTAAATAGGTTCCAGGGATGAAAGTCAGGTCATCGGCTTTTTGGCCAAGTGCTTTACCCACTGAATCAGTTCACTGGCCCACAAATGTTTTATTTTCTGTGTGGGCTTCCTTTAATAAATTTGTATTTACCATTTTAAGAAACTTCATTACTTGATTTTTGTGACCTTAGGACACAAACCTGGTAGTAAAGTAGTTAAGAAATTTTCTACTGATTATCTGCTTAAGGAAGTAGTGTGCTAAAAGTTGCTTCCATATTAATCTTTATGTCAATCCTAGAGGTAAATGCTGTTATACCTATTTTACTATATAGAAGTTAAAGTGCAGAAAAATTAGATTTTTTTCCTTAAGTCTAAGTAACTTTTCCCAAGGATAAATAATATAAAGGTAGCAGAACATATTTACATACAATTCAGAAATTCATGTTCATTTGACTATATTTCTTGAAATAGAGTAGAAATTTAGAATGCAGAAGAGGCAGACTTTCTGTTTAGTGTCTTTATGTAAATTTTCTATCAAAAGAAACAAGTATGACCTCTAGAAGACTTACTTTTACTGCCCCAATTTAGAACAGCTTGTGATCGATCATTATGTGCTGATTCATAACTAACCAATACGGAGCTATAAAAGAGGAGATTTTAGGAAAAATTAATTCAGATACCACTAAACTTAGAATTTGAGATGAATTGAAGGAATAGATTAGAATCTTTTTTTTTTTTAAGTTTTTATTATATATACAGTGTTCTGGTGCCTGCAGGTCAGAAGAGGGTACCAGATCTCACTACAGATGGTTGGGAGCCACCATGTGGTTGCTGGGAATTGAACTTAGGACTTCTGGAAGAGCAACCAGTACTCTTAACCTCTGAGCCATCTTGCCAACCCCTTTTTTTTTTTTTTTTTTTTTTGGTTTTTCGAGACAGGGTTTCTCTGTAGCTTTGGAGCCTGTCCTGGAGCTAGCTCTTGTAGACCAGGCTGGCCTCGAACTCACAGAGATCCGCCTGCCTCTGCCTCCCAAGTGCTGGGATTAAAGGCCTGCGCCACCACTGCTCGGCCATAGATTAGATTCTTGTCCTTTTCTGAAGAGCATTTTCCACACGGGCATGTGTTCTATCATTATTTCAGCCTGGTAATGCCAACATTCAAAGATCCTAGATCAATCCCCACATTACAAGAGTGATATAAGAGATTAAGACAGGAAGATTGTCACTAGGCCGGCCTAGGCTACAAAGTTAAACTCAGTGTGTGTGTATGTCTCCTTCACATCACACACATACTACAAACAACAGAAAAAAACAGTGACTTAAACCAACATTAAGGGAATATACTTAAAGCCAGGAGATGGTGGCCCACACCTTTAATCCCAGCACTCAGGAGGCAGAGGAAGGCAGATCTCTATGAGTTCGAGGCCAGCCTGGTCTACAGAGTGAGTTCTAGGACAGCCAGGGCTACACAGAAAAACCCTGTCTTCAAAAACCAAAAAAAAAAAAAAAAAAAAAAAAAGAGAGAGAAAGAATACACTCAAACATAAGGTTGGTTTGTATACTGACTTTAAATTGACTTAAGGTTATGGGTTAGTTCTGTATTTAATTTTGGCTTTATTAAAATATAATAAATGTTAAAATATAACATTAAAATATAAAAATATTAGACTCTAACATAATTCTTAATTCTAATATCTTTTAAAAAATGTGCTTACTGCAGCCATAATTTGAAGGACTGTCAACACAAATATAAGAAGAAACCTCCAATAGAGATAACTTGGATCTCTTTGGATTTTTATACAAAAGTGCTTAAGAGCTGTAGGAGTTTGTTAGGCTCTGTTCAGAAATTTGAACTGGAATCAGTCATTGATAACATGCTGAAAATTTATGATGCTTTGATGTATATGCAAGGTGAGTACAACTAAGTGAGAGATTAACCTTAGTCGTTGTAGAAATAGGCTTTCTGTTTCTACCTAAAGTTTAAATGAAAAAGTATACAATATTAAGAATATTATCAAAATTTCTGTTAATTAAGCTTTCTGGTGGTTTCTGAGGTCCACATTTATTTGTGTAATATTTTGATTAATTTTGAGTAGATATTTATTTGAAATGTTTTGGTTTGAAAATCTGAAGAATAATCTATTTAGATAGTGCATAGATGTATATGTTTTTAAATAACATCTGATTTTATTGATCTCACAGACTTCAGCATGGGACTAGAAGTACATCTCAATTTAGAGTACTTGTTTAACATGTGCAAGGCCTGAGTTTGCCACAGACCACCCCCAATTAAAACAGGATTGTTTATGGCCCTTTGTTTTAAGAATCCTTGTTTATTGAATGTTGATTATAATTCTACTTGATGTTTTGGATGTCTACACTCTTGAAAATAAATATGATGAAGGAATTGTTATAATTTTGTCTTTGTCTATCTCTAGTTAAAAGTTCATTTGAGGATCCTATTCTGGAAGAGTTATGTGGAATGCTTTCACTTCCATGGATTTATTCCCATTCTGATGATAACTCTTTAAAGTTGACCACATTTGCTACTAATCTTCTGCCATTAAGCCAGAGGGTTTATGATAGTTACTGTAAGTAATCACAAAATTGTCTGATGTATGTAGCTTATGTTGTGCATAATTGATCTCTGTGTAGAATTTATAATACTTTATCACTTATTTTTTTAATAATTAAAAGAATACTTCGAAGAGCACAGAAAGGAGTTTGGTATATAAACAGAGAGGGGATGTTTGCCCTATACCTATATCCTTTCTGTCTGTACAGAATTGGACATGTATACTTGAAGCATGATTAATAAAAACTCAAAGAGAAAAATTGGGATTCAACCTGAAGATCCGAAAAGCAAAACAGCCATCCACTGGCTCTTACCTCGACTTCAGTCTGAAATGGCGATCCTGCCTCCAGTAATCTCAGAATGAGACTGACTGCGGACTGTCTTTTCCCGTTCATAGTCCTTTCTAGGGTTGAGATTAAAGGCATGCACTGCCTGGTTTCTGTGGCAACTAGTGTAGCCACTGGGATTAAAGGTGTGTGTTACCACTGCCTGGTCTGTAAGGCTGACCATTGGGGTTGTTTTACTCTCTGATTTTCAGGCAAGCTTTTATTTATTAAAATACAAATGAAATGTCACTATGTATACTCAAGTATCTTTATCTTGAGCTGGATTTGGTGACTCATACCTGCCATCTCAGCACTGAGGAGACTGAGACAGGAGTTCTAGGCCAGCCTGAGCTACCAAATCAAAACTGACAAAAATCTTCATTTAAGAAATATATGAGGTATTTTAGGACTATACATAAAAAGTAGAGAATAGTATTCTAAACATATCAATTTCTTACTTCATTAAATAAAAATGTTAGTGTTGGGAATGTACCTATTCAGTAGGTAGAGCTCTAACCTAGCAGACTAGAGGCCCCAGGTTTGATCCTCAGTGCCACTAAAAATGGAATGGTGCAGCCCTTTAGGCCTGTAATGTCTCAGAACAAAAACACAAAAAAGAAAAAATGTTAAGGATTTGGCAGTAGTTCTTTGAGGTGAATGCGGTGGTGCATGCTTGCAGTGCCAGCACTTGGGAGGCCACGGCAGGAGACTGAATTGCAAGTTTAAGGCCAGCGTGGGCTATATAGTGAGACCCTGACTCAAAACGTGAAAGATCAGTAAATAAGTAAATAAACCCTTTGATTGTTCTTTGCTAGTTTTATTTCTCTTTTTCCTAGCGATAACTACCATTCTTGCTTTATTACTTTTATTATATATGTATTTCGTATATACTATAAAGAATTATTTTCATTTTCACAACTTGTATTTTGTTAGTCAACATTGTCTTTATTTTTTAGATAGGCTTTTATATAAAACAGGCTAAATTTGACTGTGTAGATGAAGCTGGCCTTCAACTTCTGATCCTCCTAAGTATTAGTATTACAGGCATGTGCCCCAGTGACTGACTGGATCGGCATTGTATTTATGGGATTTATTCATGATGATTCATGTATTCTCTCTTATTTTTTAAATTAATAAGCAATTATAAGACAAACAGTATCTGGGCTGGAGAGGTGGGTCATTGGTTAAGAGCATCAGTTGCTTGCTCTTCTAGAGCACCTGAGTTTGTTCTCAGCATCATATCAGTCAGCTTACACTGTCTGTAACTCCTGCTCTAGGAGAGTCAATGTCCCTAGCTTTCTCAGGCACCTACATTCACATGCACAGTCCCACTCCTCCACTTCAATTCATAATTTAAAACAATACAACTAAATCTCTAAACAGATAAACATTATTATGGCACTGACAATTTAGTTGCTGACAATTTTAAGTCTATGAATATTTTTAAGAAACTCTAAATCTTCCCAAAGCCTTGATCTTTGAACTATTGCCCATAGACCAGTAGTGTAAGCTTGTGGGAACGTCTTAGAAATAGAGTATCTTCTGCCTGTAACTCTTGTTCCAGGGGATTTGATAGCCTCTTCTGACCTCTATAGAGACCAGACATAAACATGGCAAACAGACATACATGCAAGGCAAAACGTTCATACAGTAAAAGTAAATAAAGATATAAGATTTAAAAAGGAAATAGAGTATCTTATGTTCTGCTAGAATATACTGGTTGAGAATCTGAATTTTCAAAAAAAGATCAGAATATTCATATGCATACTACTTAAAGCATTATTTGAAGTTAATTACCTGGGAATGGAATTACTAGGCTGTAGCGTTTCCACATATTGTATTCTGTACTGTTGTATTGCTCCCCAAAGATGCATCAGTTTACATTCTTGCTAGCAGAATATGAGAATTGTGTTCAGTCCTTGACATCACTAGGTTTAAAATATCTTATTATGTAGAACAATAAAAATTCAGGGAAATAACTGTCTTAATGTTATTCAGTCTGATACATGTGATTTTCAATTTTCATTTCTCCAATTACACAAAAAAGTTGTATGTAAACGTTTATCAGTGTTCTTGCTTTATTTTCTTAGAAGATTTAATTACGTTTGATAGTGTAGGTACTTTAAATGCTAATTTCACAGCATACATATACAGGCATGCATGTGTACACATGGGTGCGTGCACACACACACACATACATGTAAAATTAACTTCTTAGAAACTTTGCTTACTGGCTGACAAGGTGGCTCAGTGTGTAAAGGGTCCTGCCACTGAGCATGAGGTCCTAAGTTTGGTCCCTGGGACCTGTATTGTGGAAGGAAAGAAGTAACTCCCACAAGTTGTCCTCTGACTTCTCACAAGCGTTTTGGCACATTTGTGCACCACCCCCAATAATAAGTAAAAACTTTTAAAAGAAATCTTTTATAATAAAGTTTATTCTTTTTAGCTCCACAGGCACTGTCACAATGTGTGTTTCTTCTGACTCTGTTTCCAAGAAAAATATTCCTTGAATGGAGAACAGCAGTTTATAATTGGGCCCTGATGAGCTCCCATGAAGTAATCCGGGCTAGTTGTGTTAAAGGATTTTTTATCTTATTGCAGCAGCGGAATTCTTGTAACCAAATTCCCAAGATGCTTATGTATGTATTAAGACTTTAATTTGAATATATGACTTGATTATATAACCCATTAATCTGAGTGTCTCTCTCACTTATTATTGCAGAGTAAATAAAGCAAATATTGCTTTTAGCTTGAAAATTATGTTTTCCCCTTTAAAGTTTTATCTTTTCTTTCCCTTTGTCTTAAATTAAGGAAATCTAATCCAAAATATTTACTAGAAAGATTTAGTACTTTTTCTTTTTTTCCCAGAGATAGAGTCAAAGATGATTCTGACATTGTCAAAAAAGAATTTGCTTCTGTCCTTGGTCAGCTTGTCTGTACTCTTCGTGGCATGTTTTGTCTGACGAGTTCCTCGGTAGAGCCTTTCTTTGAACATGTGGACCTGTTCTGTAAGAACCTGAAAGCCACTCCTCAACATGAATGTTCTTCTCAAGTACGAGCTTCTGTCTGCAAGCCATTCCTTTTCTTGCTGGAAGAAAAAACACCTAGTCCAGTAAAACTCGGTGAGCGGTCACTTAGGGTTAAACACTTTACAGTGACATTGGTATGAACTTGCTGGAGAGTTGAGATTGCCGCACACACTTGAAAGATCCATGTGTTTAGTAGTAAGTTGCTGTTAAGTCACAAGCTGTAATATAGTTGGTAAGTGGTTATAGGAACCCCCTAAGTTCTGTAAAATCAGTAAGTCTAAGAGCCCTCTTAGTTGAAAGATTTTTTTTTTAAATTAAAGTTTAAGTCTTAAGAGACAATGATCTACAAGACCTAAAAATGATCATTTGATAACTTAGATTCTAGAATTTATTTTAAATTTGTCACTTATTACTTACCTTCATTGAGTATAAAATAATTTAAATTGGTAAATTTGCTAGCTGTAGTGGCACATGCCTTTTTAATCCCAGCACTTGGGAGACAGAGGTAGGTGGATCTCTGTGAGTTCAAGTCCAACCTAGTCTACAAGGTGAGTTCCAGGCTAGCCAGGTTTCCACAGTGAGAACTGTTTCAAAACAAACAACAAAACAAAATGACCAGAAAAACTAAACAAAAATAAATTAATTGATTAACAAATTCTAATCTTCTTAAAATATGTATGCTATGTATGTCTAAATATTGACATAAAGGCAGCATGGGATTGTTTTCTGTATCCTATTTGCTGACAGTATTTTTAAGTACAACTTTGATAAATGATGTGTCAAATTAGAAAATATATATTGTTTCACTTTAGCTTTCATAGACAATCTGCCTCATCTTTGTAAGCATCTTAATTTTCAAGAAGATGAAACAGAGGTAAAAGCAGTTCTTGGGACTTTATTAAATTTGATGGAAGATCCAGACAAGGATGTTAGAGTTGCTTTTAGTGGAAATATTAAGTATATATTGGAATCTTTGGACTCTGAGGATGGATTCATAAAAGAGGTTAGAATTTTTAAGTTAAAATTTAAATTAAAACACAGATTTTTTTTTTATAAACGTAGCTCTAGAACTTTTCTGATCAATAAATTTTGCTTTTCTAGCTTTTTGTTTTAAGAATGAAGGAAGCATATACACATGCCCAAATATCGAGAAATAACGAACTAAAGGACACCTTGATTCTTACAACAGGGGACATTGGAAGGTATGTTTGACAGTGTTTGAAATGAAACTTACTATTTTTCTTACTGTCTTATTTGCCTAGCATTGGAGACAGTGAGGGCTGGAGATGTAGTTCAGTGGTGGAATACTTCCCTGCTGTACACAGAAGCCTGGATTCATTCCTCAGCATTGGTGGAAAAGAGTAAATGGTGATATGAGATGTATATTTTAGAAAAATATGATTTAGCATATATTTATTTGTGGATCTGCATTAGTTTCTGAGACATTAACCTTATGTATACCTGTGTTTGTTTTTATTTTCAGGGCAGCAAAAGGAGATTTGATACCTTTTGCACTCTTGCACTTACTGCATTGTTTGTTGTCTAAGTCAGCATCTGTCTCCGGAGCAGCGTACACAGAGATTCGAGCACTAGTTGCAGCTAAAAGTGTTAAACTGCAAAATTTTTTCAGCCAATATAAGAAACCCATCTGTCAGGTGAAAGCCAGCATTCAGCCTTTAAATAAACAATAGCAACATTTTGCAGGCATTTAAAAAGAAGTAGAAACCAGAATTACTTCCCTTGGAAAGCTGAGATGGTATGGTCTCTTAAATCCATATGGGCTTAAGAAAAACAACATGCAGGTGGGCTGTGGTGGCACGTGCCTTTAATTCTAGCACTTGGGAGGCAGAGGCAGATGGAGTTCTGTGAGTTCAAGGTCAGGATAGTCTACAGAGTGAGTTCCAGGACAGCCAGGGCTACACAGAGAAACCCTGTCTTGAAAACTAAAAACAAAACAAAAAATCCAAAAGAGAGAAACAACATGTATGTAAGTCTTATCTTGCTTGTTTTAAAGAATTATTTTTTTTAAAGCTTTTATTTAATTTTGTTTTATGTGCATTGGTGTTTTGCCTATAAGTATGTCTGCGTGAGAGTGGAACCGGACTTACAAACAGTTGTGAGCTGCCATATGGGTGCTGGGAATTGAACCCAGATCCTACGAAAGGGCAGTTAGTGCTCTTAACCACTGAGCCAACTCTCCAGCCCCTAAAGAATTATTTTTAAGATTTTATATGTTTAGAACTGAATTGCTGCCATTTGTATTTAAGTATATTGGTCTGAAGATATGGGTTATAAACGATAAGGAATATCATCTTAAAATAATTTGTTAAATTAATATATTCTTGATAAGCTTTAGAGAGTCATCATTTTTTAGCCTGTTTAGTGATACTAAACTTTTTTATATCTTGATATTGCCAACATGACACTTTGTTTTCAAAAAGGTATATTAATCAATGGCTGCAAAGTTAGACCAGGTTAAAATACTGGTTTACCCTGTGTTTGTGATATAATCCTTAGCATGATATAACTAAGTCTGGTTGCTTTTCTGTAAAATGGAGATTATGACAAAATTCACCTCATTAAAATTATTCCAAGAATTGAATGAGTAACTCTGGCAGTGTAGAACTTGATACTACTCTTATGCTAGCTTGAAAAGTATTAATTGGTGGGCAGAGAGACGGGGTTAGAATTCTTTCCTTGTTTGAAAACTAAAAAGAGTATTTTTGCTTTAGTTTTTGGTAGAATCTCTCCACTCCAGTCAGATAGCAGCACTCCCATGTACGCCTTGCCAGACTACTGAGATGCGAAAGCAAGATGTAGCTCACCACAGAGAAATGGCTTTAAATACCTTGTCAGAAATTGCCAATGTTTTTGACTTTCCTGATCTTAATCGTTTCCTAAGTGTAAGTTGCAATGTGTGTTGATTTATTTGAAGTTTTTGATTAAATATTTCATTTGTTTGTTTTTAAAGAAAACCTTACAAGTACATTTAAAGACCATATGGACCCAAGATTTTCAAAATTACGTTTTGTGTGTGTGCGTGCATGTGTCTGTAGGTTAGAGGACAATCTTGATTATTGTTGCTTAGGCACTTAGGTTTGGGGTTTGTGTGTGTGGAGGACGGGGGTCTGTCACAATTCCCTGGAGTTTGCCAGGTAAGTCTGAATGACTGACTACCGCCTTTAATGTTTCCCTGTCTCTGATGCCATAGCACTGGAATTACATATGTGTCACCATGCCCAGTCTTTTTCTGGGGATTGAACACATGTCTTCATGCTTATATGCCACCTGAGCTATTAACCTAGTCCCTAATTGTCTATTTCTTTTTACTTTGACGAAATTATTGCTTACACAGTAAAACTTAAATTTATGTATATCTTTATTTGCTGTTTATATATCATACTCATTGATACCATATTCAAGTTAACTTTATGTTTTTAGTACCATCCTGGGTTCCACTGGTTATTGAAATACTAATATTTACCTTTAAGAAGTTGAATTATGAAATACAGAATTAATGGTATGATTTGTTATGAATTCAGATGTCAGGCTTTGTAACATGGCATGGCTTAGGAAGCCTGTGGAATTCATTAGGCATAAGGTTTGAAGGATGATGGAGCATATTATTTTCTTGTTTTTGCCCCAAAGTCAGGTGTATTGTCAATCTAATAAATAGTGATAACAATTTGTACAGCAGTTTTCCCTATAATATTTTAACAAACTTATATTGCTCATAAATTGGTTATATATACAAAGAAAGTGGGATGGTATAGATATTCATGCCTTATTACTCATTAATTACATCAAAACCCATAGATGTTTATTGCAAGATTACCCATTGGCAATATAAAACTGAGAAGAAACTAAATGTCTAAATATAAGCCATCTTAATCTTAAAAATAACCATCTTAATCTAAATATAACTATGTTAAAAGGAATAACATAAAGTATGTCTGTGAAGGCAGACCTATTTATTTGTTGTTTGTTTGTTTCTTTTGTTTTTGGACACAGTCTCATTCTGTAGCACAGGCTATCCTCAAATGTGCTGTCCTCCTGCCTAAGTCTCTTGATGTCACACCACTCAGGCAAGGGCTGGATCTTGTTCATTGTCACATTCCATGTTTAGAATAATGGCATACTTGTAGTTGTATTTTTTAGATATGTATAGAATAAGTAAACAAAATCATAATTATTTTAACTTTGGATTTTGTGTGAATTTAATGAACTAGATCTTAAAAGAAATAGACCAAAAATGAAAGTAGATTTATTGCAGTATTGTATGTTAGATGTATTTAACTGTTTTCTGTAATGTTGCAATATCAATTCTATAATTAATTTTTTTTTTTTTTTAAAGAAAGCTTTTCTTAGCTGGGCGGTGGTGGCACTCACCTCTAATCCCAGCATTTGGGAGGCAGAGGTAGATGGATCTCTGTGAGTTCAAGGCCAGCCTGGTCTACAGAATGAGTACCAGGAAATGCTCCAAAGCTACACAGAGAAACCCTGTCTCAAAAACAAACAAAAATTATAAAAACTTTTTAATGTTATATACATTGGTATTTTGTCTGCATGTATGTCTGGGTGAGGGTGTTGGTTCCCCTGGAACTGGAATTGCAGACAGCTATGAGCTGCCATGTGGGTGCTGGGAATTGAACCCAGGTTTTCTGGAAGAGTAGTCAGTGGTTTTAACTGCTAAGCCATCTCTCCAGCCCTAAAAAAAAAAATTTTAAGTTTTTATTTTTGGCTATTCTTTATATGCTTATTCTCTAAATGTAGGAAAGGATACGCCAGACTTAGGATCTTTACTTTAGATTGTGCATCTGTTTTAACAACATACTCATGAGAAATTTGCTTCTTTTGAGTTACATACAATGTAATAGGAATGAAGAATTAATCCAATCTTATTGTTTCTTATTGTTCACTGTCTCTTAATGCATATAATAGAAGCTCTATGCTGTTGGTTCCTTGCTTGTTTTGTTCATTGCTTTATATACAGGACCTGAGTCATAGTAATATATACCATTGTATTTATTATAGTCAAGTGAGTAAATGGCAAGGTTGGATACAAGTATGAATTCATGCATAATTCCCTGTGGCATTAAAGAATGTTTTTGTGGACAGTTTATTTAAATAGTTTATCACCCAGACAAATGTACTTTTCGATAATTATTGTGCTCTTTTTCAGAGGACATTACAAGTTCTACTGCCTGATCTTGCTGCGAAAGCAAGCCCTGCAGCTTCTGCTCTCATTCGAACTTTGGGAAAACAATTAAATGTTAATCCTCGAGAGATTTTAATAAATAACTTCAAATATATTTTTTCTCATTTGGTTTGTTCTTGTACCAAAGATGAATTAGAACGTGCCCTTCATTATCTGAAGGTATTTAAATATTTGTGTGGTCTTTTTTTTTTTGTGTGTGTGTGTTTTATTCTTTTGTTTAGATTAGCATTTTTGGAAAAACTATTTTATCATTGTAATGTAGAAGGACAATAATTTATAGCATAAGAGCTGGGCAGTGGTGGCGCACACCTTTAATCCCAGCACTCGGGAGGCAGAGGCAGGTGGATCTCTGTGAGTTCGAGGCCAGCCTGGTCTACAAGAGCTAGTTCCAGGACAGGTTCCAAAGCTACAGAGAAAACCTGTCTCGAAAAACAAAAATTATAGAATAAGAATATGTATAAATATCGTTTTAAATAATCATTGTCTTGGGAGAATTCTAAATAGAATTATTTTGATATTTTCTCTGATCATTTACCATAATGGAATATTCATCCTTTCATGGATTAGGTTCTTACATAATTTTATTTTAGTAATTTGGAACTGATTACAGTTATAAGTTACCTCATAATATACAAGTAGTTATAGGAAGAGACAACTACATTTAACTCTATGTTTGGTTTAGTTACCTGCTACTCTGATTATAATTTGATTATAATTTTTCCTACTTTTTAAATAAATAATAATTTAGTGGGTCTGGAGAGATGACTTAGTGGTTAACAGCACTTGTTCTAGCAGAAGACCTGGGTTCAGTTCCCAGTACCCACATAGCAGATCATATCTTCCTGTAACTCCAGGTCCAGGATCTGATGCCCTCTTCTAATTTCTGTGGCACCAAGCATCCATGTACACACATGTACATGTAGGCAAAACACTGTAGGCATGGAAATAAGTAAATAAATCTTAAAATTTTAGAGTGTGTGTGTGTGTGTGTGTGTGTGTGTGTGTGTTTGTGTGTGTGTGTGTGTAAGAGTTAGAGACAGTGCATGGGTGCATATGGACCATCGTGCATGTGTAGATCAGAGAACAACTTTTGGGACTTTATTCTCTCATTTCATTATGGGTGTAGGCTGTTAGGTTTGCATGTCTTGCTAGTTTTTAAGCTTAAAATTGTAGCGTGGGTTTCTTTTTTATTTTAAATTAATTATGTCTTTGAGGAATATAAGACTGTGGAAATAGAAAACCTTACTTTTATTTTTCTCCAAGAGGACAGTAGATCTCTTTTTCGCTTGAGAACTAATGACTGTTAATTTGTTTTCATTCATCTCAAGAACATAAAACGTATGTTATGGAGACATAATGGTAATATTTATGGAGTACATACTTTATGTCAGAAGCTTCTCTGTCCACATACATCCGGGTCATTTCAGACATTTGACAAGATAGAGGTCTTATTTCTTGTATATCTTAGTTCTTACACAAAAATGCTTAAGACTAGATTTCAGATTTTTCTCTTTTTTTTCGCATTTTGAAATATTTGCATATATATATAATGAGATATCTTGAGGATGAGACCAAAGTTAGATACAGAATTCATTCATGTTTTATACATATCTTAATGTATAGCCCAGCTGGGTGTGGTGATGCACGCCTTTAATCCCAGCATTTGGGAGGTAGAGATTGGTGGATCTTTATGAGTTAGAGGCCAGCCTGGTCTACAAAGTGAGTTCCAGGAAAGCTAATGCTGTTATACAGAGAAACCTTATCTCGAAAATCTAAAAAAGAAAAGAAAAAAGTACAATTTTTATATAATATTTTCAAGGTGCTTACATTTTTACTGCAACCAATCAAATAAAGTCAAGTATAAAAACTTCTGCTTCTGGTATCATGACAGTGTTCAAAAGAATTGGTATTTGGGTTTTAATTAGGAATATTCAACCATTGTTTTTCTTTACAGATGATAAAACTAAGGCAGTGAAGGGTTAGATTAGGTAACTTGTCCAAATCACAGGACAACCTATAAATGACAATTAGAAATTAAACTCCAACATTCTGACCAAAAGCCTGTTGTGTAGCACTGTCTCAGGGTCTATGTATCTTTAAATACTGTGTTGCTGGTGTAAAAAGACTTTAGGCAAACATAAGATTTTTTCCAGTTTTATTTCAAAATTACGTCTAGTCACTTTTCTTCATTGCATACAGCCATGGAAGACCTATCAGGAAAGAACAAGATTAGAATTCTTTGCCAATGTCTTAGTTCTATTAGTAAGCTATGCTATCTTACCTAGAGCTCTTGATTTACAAATAACATGTTAAAAATCAGTGTACTTATTTTTAGATGCTAATATGAGAAAAATAATTTTTTAATATCTTTAGAATGAAACAGAAATTGAGCTGGGGAGTCTCTTAAGACAAGATTTTCAAGGATTGCACAATGAATTATTGCTACGTATTGGAGAACATTATCAACAGGTTTTCAACGGTTTGTCAATTCTTGCCTCATTTGCATCTAGTGATGATCCATATCAGGGACCACGAGATATCACATCACCTGAACTAATGGTAAGGTATTTGGTTTGTTTTTTTCCTTTTTTGTAACCTACTTAAGAAGCTGAGGAAACTCATCACCCCTATTTTCTAATTTCTTTATAGTTTTAATTGAGATCTTTCTTTTAGAAAAGGTTAAAGTTGAATGGTCACAGAAATGTTAGCTGCATATGCATTTCGAAAATGTGGATTTCCAGGTGATTCTCAGGATTTTATTTTTTCCTAAGTCCTTGCTTCCCCCCCCCCCTTTTTTTAGAGGTCTCCCTATGTAGCCCTGGCTGACCTAGAACTCACTTTGTAGACCTGACTAGCCTCAAACTCTCAGAGATCTGCCTATGAGTGTTGGGATTAAAGGCATACAATACCATACCTGGCATGATTTATCTTTCCATTTAAGTAAACAACAAGGTTTATTTCTCTTCTCTAGTTGCCAAATATGCATTAAAATGTATTTACAGCTTTTCCCCTCATCTTGTTTCTTCTTATAGCTAATTCTTGATGAAGCAAGCTAAATTAAATCCATTGTTAGGGTAAAAGAAAGATGTGTTTTCCTTTTTTATGTGTTCTGCTTCTTTTGTTGTTGTTGGCTTACATGTTAGTTCTAAGACAGGGTCTCATAAAATCCAGGTTTGCCTCAAAGTCCCTACATATTTGAGAATGGCCTTGAACCCCTTATCTTTCTGCCTCTAGTTCCTGAGTTCTGGGATTACAGGCCTGTGACAATGCATGCAGCTTTCTCTTTTTTATTTTTCAGCTTTATTCTTTTTGTATTGAAATGATTTGGAATAGTGTAATTGGCTCTGCCCTATCATGACCTCATTTGATCCCTTGCTTTGATAGATGATTTTGGTGGTTCCATTGTTTATGTTTCAGTTTTAAGTTTTAAACTATGAACTTTGAACTTTGGGGATTATATAGGTTAGATCCTAGAAGGAAATAGATGGCATGCACAAAAATGTTTATCTGAAAATATATTTAGTGAATCGTGTTCTTGTTGCATGAATAAAAACCCAGAGACAGATATTGGGGTTCCAGCTGAAGATCAGAAAAGCACAGCAGCCAAGCCGCTAGAGAGATCTTACCTCTAACAAGGCTCAGACAAAAAAAAGGGGTGGTTCTGCCTTTACAAATCCTCAGATTGAGACTGAAACCTGTCTCCTCCTATCTTATATTCCTCTCTAGTGCTGGGTTTAAAGCCATGCACCACCATCACCCAGCTTCTATAACTAACTAGTGTGGCTGC
This sequence comes from Ondatra zibethicus, assembly GCA_004026605.1. NCBI lineage: Eukaryota > Metazoa > Chordata > Mammalia > Rodentia > Cricetidae > Ondatra > Ondatra zibethicus. Next base: position 12,774 of record PVIU01002177.1, on the reverse strand, counting down.
TGTGATTAAAGGTGTGTGCCACCACTGTCTGGCCTGTATGACTGACTAGTGTGGCTGCTTTGCACTGATCTTCAGGCAAGCTTTATTTATTAAAACACAAATAATATACCACTATATGTTCTCAAAGGGAATTTCAAGGAATCCAGTTTGCAATACTGGGGATCAAACCTAGAGCTTTGTACATGCTAGGCAAGTATCTTAGTTAGGGTTACTACTGACGTGATGAAACATCATAAAGAAACTTGGGGAGGAAAGCATTTATTTGGCTTATGCTTCCACATCACAGTTCATCATCATAGGAAACCAGGACAGGAACTCAAGCAGGGCAAGAACTTGGAGGCAGGAGCTAATGCAGAAGCCATGGAAGAGTGCCTGCTTACTTGCTTGTTCACCATGGCTTGCTCAGCCTGCTTTCTTATAGAACCCAGGACCACCAGACCAGGGGTGGCCTCTCCCACAATGGACTGTGCCCTACCTCATCAATCTTTAAGAAAAAAAAAATGGCCTACATGCTTGCTTACAGCCCACTCTGATGGAAGTGTTTTCTTACGATTACCTCCTCTCAGACGACCTTAGCCTGTGTCAGGTTGTCATCTGCCATAGCAACTGCCTTGTGTTGAGCTGTCTAGGTGTAACCTTAGACCCCAAAGAAGTTTTTACTATTCTTCCCTGACTTGTTTCTGCTCATCTTCCCTGCTTTGGGCAATGGTATTTTATACCATTATCTACCCATTTGCTTCAACCAAAGCCTGAAAATAAAGTATAAGCTCTTCACAGTAACTCTGTAAGATCATATATGGCAGTGTGCCTTTCCACCCACCTTTTGTTAAACTCTCCCTTTCACTGCTTTAGCTCTATTTGCTTTGTCTTGTAAAAATGGCAAGCCTCCAGATTTGTAACTGTTGGCTTTAGATGGCCTCTGTACTTACAATAATAATTTCCTGGATGTTTTTCACTCTTCAAAGTTTTCTTATCACCCCTAACTAAATTCATTTTCCAGTTTCTACCACATGTTCATGTTTATTTTCTTAAAGCCCTTATCACAACCAGTGCCTCCTACTAATTTGCCTTGTGTATTAGTGTTTATCTTATACACATTACTTAGCATGATAGAATAGAAACACATATATTTGCTGAATGGCAGATATACATACTAAAGTACTATTTGTCTGGATGCCAGAGACTTTAAAATTAGAATATTTATGTAGATTTGAGTGCCACCTATACCTATATTTTATTTAAGAACATAGACTATAACCATATAATTGGAAATTGTGATTTATTATGCTAAAGTTTAATTTCAATCCAAATAAGAAGTTTACAAAATACATATTATGGAGATGCTATGATTAAACCCAATACTTTGCTAATCTAAAAAACAATTACTGATGATTTAAAAAAAAAAAAAGTTCAAAAACCAAAAGGTAAATTGGAGCTTGAAAAACAAGCCCCAGTTTCTTTGCTTGGTAAGTTTCTGTATGCTAAAAAGACATGTAGCATAGATACCTAATTCCTGCTCACTGTACACTAGTAGAGTCTTCCTCTTCTGCACTTATCAGGGAATATAACCCCAAAATAACCTGAATCAGCCACCTCAACAGTAAGCTTTGCTACCTTGGAACATATTTCATTTACCACCTTTCACTAGCTGTTTGTCTTGCTCTTTTACCTGCCTGATAAAGTTCAGTGGTAGAAAGCTGCCCAGTAGGAGTTCTGTAATAAATCTCCAATTCAGAGGGAAAGAAGAGAGATACTTTATATAGAAAACATATAATATCTTACTTTTTTTCAATCCATAGGCTGATTATTTGCAACCAAAATTGTTGGGCATTCTGGCCTTTTTTAATATGCAGTTACTGAGCTCCAGTGTTGGCATTGAAGATAAGAAAATGGTAAGTAGTGGTATCTGAATTCAAAGGAGGCTAGAATAAAATTTATATTGAATATTCAGGAAATATAAATTCTGTTTCTGGTTACAAACATTCAAATATAAAAAGTCATTGAACAAGCTGGGTGTGGTAGCTCACCCTGTAATTTCAGCATGTGGAAGACAGAGGCTGAAAGAATATCTGAGAGTTCAATACCAGCGTGGGCTACATAATGAGCTCTGAGCAAGCCTAAGTGTGAGACTGTCAAAAAAGAAAAGCAATTAAACGTTTGATATTTATCACTGAATATCATATATTTGTTTTTTTAGACATTGTAAAAATAGAAACTATACCAGCTTTCATTGATGATGACAAATAGGAAACCCAACTTAACCTGTGCTAAAGAATTTGTTGGCTTTGTAACTAAATATACAAAGATAATGTAACTTCAGTCACAGCTTAATTCTAGATTCAAAGAACATTCACCCAAGTTAACTTTATGCATTTGTTGTTATAGCTCAGGGTGCCTTTAAATTTATGGTAGTCTTCCTGCCTCAGCCTCCTGTGTGCTGGGATTATGATGACCACCTTGTTCATCTAGCTTTATACTTGTCAGGTAATAATAATACTAATGGCTGCACTTCCCTTCTGATAACTTTAAAGATCCATGTAAGACATAGAAAAATTTGCTATAAATTTTAAGTCAAGCTGGGCGGTGGTGGCACACGCCTTTAATCCCAGCACTCGGGAGGCAGAGGCAGGCGGATCTCTGTGAGTTCGAGGCCAGCCTGGTCTACAGAGCTAGTTCCAGGACAGGCTCCAAAGCCACAGAGAAACCCTGTCTCGAAAAACAAACAAACAAAAAAATTTAAGTCAATACCTGTTGTTTCAGTGTTAACTAGTAAATTTTTAATAACTTCAATTCCATCTATATGGCTTCCCAAAACATTTATGCCAAATGAGAGAATAAATGACTAAGGAAAGTGGAATTTATATGCTATAAACTATAAAGGGCTTATATGTTTAGATACATGTGTTGGCTACTTTTATGTTAACTTGACACTAGGTAGAATCATTGGTGAGGAGGGAGCCTCAATTTAGAAAATACCTTCAAAAGACCAGGCTGTAGGCAAGCCTGTAGGGCATTTTATTAATTAGTGATCCATGGGAGGGTCCAGCCCATTGTGAGTAGGGCCGTCCCTGGGGCTTTGTGGTCCTAGGTGCTATAGAAAGAGCAAGCCATGGGGAGCGAGTCAGAAAGCACTACTCCATGGCCTCTGCATCAGCTCCTGCCTCCAGGTTCCTGCCCTGTTTTGAGTTCCTGTCCTGACTCCTTCAATGATGGACAGTGATGTGGAAGCATAAGCCAAACAAACCCTTTTCTCCTAAATTGCTTTTGAACATGGTGTGTTTCAACACAGCAATAGTAACTTCTAAGTACATACATAAGATTGATCAGAGACTTTCTTTACTCATTCATTAGAACCTAGAACTATTGATGCAGTCCTCATTCTGTTTCTATTCTAAGTATCCCCAGCAGCTGTTTATTGTGTTAAATTTAGAACATCATGAATTTATGATCATTAAAACCATTATTGTCCATTATGAAGCATTCTGTTTAAATTTTATAAATAACTTTTAAGTTCTGGCGTCTTGTTTATAAGTTCTGTTTTTAACTAATATTTTTTTGTAGGCCTTGAGTAGTTTGATATCTTTGATGAAGTTGATGGGACCCAAACATGTTAGTTCTGTGAGAGTAAAAATGATGACCACACTGAGAACTGGCCTTAGATTCAAGGATGATTTTCCTGAATTATGTTGCAGGTAAGTAACTGTCTTAGTTGATAGTTTTCTTGTATTTCTAGGAAACACTAATGAGTTCTTACCACAGACTGATCTGGAGGGAACATTTTTAATTGAGGTGCTTTCTTTCTAAATAACTATAGTTTGCATCAAGTTGACATTAAACCAGCCAGTACAATTGACCCCTTGTCAACTTGACACACAAACACATCACTTAAGTCATAACCTTTCTTTTCTTGTTCATTCCCAAGATGGTATGGTTAATGTCACATATAAAACAGTCTAGCCGGGTGGTGGTGGCGCACGCCTTTAATCCCAGCACTTGGGAGTCAGAGGCAGGTGGATCTCTGTGAGTTCGAGGCCAGCCTGGTCTACAAGAGCTAGTTCCAGGACAGGCTCCAAAGCCACAGAGAAACCCGGTCTCGAAAAACCAAAAAAAAAAAAAGAAAGAAAGTATACCAAACAAGCCTATAAGAAGCAATCTAATAAGCAGTATTCCTCTGTGACTTCTGTGTCAGTTTCTACCTCCGGGTTCCTGGTTTGCTTGAGTTCCAGACCTGACTTCACTGATAAGACTCTAACCTGAGACAGGGTTTCTCTGTAGCTTTGGAGCCTGTCCTGGAACTAGCTCTTGTAGACCAGGCTGGACTTGAACTCACAAAGATCCGCCTGCCTCTGCCTCCCGAGTGCTGGGATTAAAAGCATGTGCCACCACTGCCCAGCTGCTTTGTGTACTTTCTTATACTGTCCAGAACCACTCACCTTGGGGTGGTACAACCCCATTTGGGATGGGCCCACACACATCAATCAAGAAAATGTAACTGTAGGTTTCTACACAGGCTGATGTCTTGGGAACATTTTCTCAATTGTGGTTCCTTCTCAAATAACTCTAGCTTGTATCAAGTTGACTTAAAACTAGCCAGCATACTCACCCAGCTCTTTTATCTTCCATAGTTCCTAGGCTAGCCTGGAATTTTCTGTGTGGGCAGAGCTGGGATTATAAGGGACACCACCACATCTGTCTTTGTTTTCTTGTGGCCATACTGCTATCTTGGGTTCCTGGTTTCTGGAATTACAGGCCTGGACCAATATACCAGTCTTTAATTTTATTTATTTGTTTTTTTAAGCAGAGTGTCACGTAACCCAGGCTGGCCTCAAGTTTAACTTGATGTGTAGATAGTGATGACCTTGAACTCCTGATGTACCTGTCTTTCATGAGGGGTAACAGGTACACCACCAGGCACAGTTAGCTCTCTTTTTTTTTTTTTTTTTTTTGGTTTTTCGAGACAGGGTTTCTCAGTGGCTTTAGAGCCTGTTCTGGAACTAGCTCTTGTAGACCAGGCTGGCCTCACACTCACAGAGACCCACCTGCCTCTGCCTCCCAAGTGCTGGGATTAAAGGCTTGCGCCACCACTGCCCGGCTCACACTGATCTTTATATCAAAAGCTACTTTAATCTCTTGTATGTATATGACTATATATATGTATCATTATTCTGCTAACAACTAATTGATGCTATTTTACAAATATAAAAATATTTTGAATTAATTTTTGTTTTTCACTTAGAGCATGGGACTGCTTTGTTCGTTGCCTGGATCATGTTTACCTGGGCCCCCTGCTCAGTCATGTCATAGTAGCTTTGTTACCTCTCATACACATGCAGCCAAGAGAAACTGCTGCTATCTTTCACTACCTCATCATTGAAAACAGGTATTGTAACTGAAATTAAGCATAAAGTAGTTATTTGTGTGCATGGACTCTTAGAAACCAGAAGTGACATTGGGTATCTTCCTCAATAATTCTCTACCTTATTTTTGTTATTGTTGTTTTTGTTGTTTGTTTATTTGAAATAGGGTCTCACTATGTAGCTCTGGCTTTTCTGGAACTCACTATATACATCTGGATGGCCACACAAAGAGATTTGCCTGCTTCTGCCTCCTGAGTGCTAGGATTAAATGGCACACCTTATATTTTGAGATAAAGTGGTTTTTAAAACCTGACTGATTTGTGTAGCCTCGCTAGCCAGCAAAGCCTCAAGGATCCTTCTCTTTGCTTCTTTGGCACTGGGATCACAGGAACATGCTTTCCTGTGTTTACCTGGGATCCAGTCAGGTCGTAATGCTTACACAGCAAGTGCTTTTCCAAATCATCAAGCTCTCCAACCATAAAATATTCTCAAATATATTTTTATGTCTCAAAGTATTGGTATTATTTTGATATGGTGGAGTTACTATTTTAAAATGTAGAGTCCTTGAATAAATTAAAATTATTAGTATGTAATTACTACTACTAAAAATATGGATTTTTAGTGGGTGTTGTTTCTGTTATAAATGTTTGAAACTCATTGATTAATAGATCAGCAATTAAATTTTTTTCACTGATTTTCAGTTGGTAAAGGTAATTTTACCTTTCTTCTTAACTAAGTCAGGTACCCTGAGGAAGGTTAGGAGGGATACTCACCACTTTCTGCACCACACCTTAGTTACTTGGAATTCCTTATTGTTTCATTGCATTAACCTTTAAATCAGCCTCCCCTACTTTAGACTTTTTTTTTTTTTGCATTTCTGTTACTTTAAAAAAAATTTCTTTAAATGTATTATTTCAACATGACCTCTGATTCTCTATTTTCTAACTATTGAGTTGCAAATTGGTTAGCTTGACCTTTAAAGCTGGACACAGCTTATTGCTTAAAATTTTTTCCTGCTGATTTTCCAGTCCCACTGATTGCTATAGCAGGAGGCCGTAGCAAATGTGGACTAGTGACAGAAGAGACCACACTTTATCTGCACTTAAATTTTCACAAAGGCTGCTTTTTTTTTTTTTTTTTTTTTTTTTAAGACAGGGTTTCTCTGTAGCTTTGGAGCCTGTCTTGGAGTTAGCTCTTATAGACCTGGCTGGTCTCGAACTCACAGAGCTCTGCCTGCCTCTGCCTCCCGAGTGCTGGGATTTGGGATTAAAGGCATGCACCACCACCACTGGGCTAAGGCTGCTTCTTTTTTTTTTTAATATTTATTTATTTATTGTGTATACAGTGTGTGTGTGTGTGTATATATATATGCCTGCAGGCCAGAAGAGGGCACCAGACCCCATTAAAGATGGTTGTGAGCCACCATGAGGTTGCTGGGAATTGAACTCAGGACCTCTGGAAGAGCAGTCAGTGCTCTTAACCACTGAACCATCTCTCCATAAGGCTGCTTCTTAACCTAAAATATTTTCCAACACATTTGTAAGCTTTTTTTTTTCCTGTTACTTAACTAATTCTTCTGAAAAGTTAGGATTTAAGTACTACACACCTGCCCACCCATATGTTGTTGCCATTCCTTTAAATTATTCTGGTAACCATTCAGGCATGAAAAAACAGAAGAGAAGATTGATATCTTTTTATTCATTGAAAATACTTTTATGGTTTTATTTTAGTTTTCTATATGCTAAAACAATAAAATCACTAGCATCACTTTTCACATCTCTTTTCAGTTTTTATACAAATATTCATATGCTCATTGTTATAGATGGTAGAATAATTTTTCTGACATTTCATGTCATAAGAAATGTTGTCTTTCACTTGGTACCCGATAAACCCTCACCTCCTGAGTGAACGAATTGTCCTGGGTTTGTTTATTGTTTCGTCCCATATCTAGCATGGGCCTTAGCACCCAACAGCACACATGCCAGCTTTTTCTCATTTTTTTATACATTAATAAAGACTAGAATTAAAAATGTATTTAAACATAGAAATATTTTTATTATAATTTAAGCAACTAATAGAGCATCAATAAAGATTATTTGCATATTTTCCTCTAAAAAAAGTCTATGCAAATTTGTATTTGGGGATTGATTTCTTTTACTTTCTGCTATTAAAGATCACTCCAAATGTAGTACTTTAGAAACAGGGAACTCGGGGCTGGAGAGATGGCTCAGCAGTTGGGATAACTGACTGTTCTTTTAGAGGACCTGAGTTCAGTTCCCAGCACAGACCTGGCAGCTCACAACTGTTTGTAACTCTGACACCCTCACATAGAGATATATCCACACCAGTGCACATGAAATAAAAATAAATTATTTTTTAAAGCATGAAACAGGGAACACTTTGTTTACTCATAATTTTGTAGTTTAGGCCGAGTTCAGTTTGTTAATTTTTCTGTTGGTCTTATCCGAGATCACTGGTATGGCCACATTTGGCTAGAAGGTAGACTGAAATGGACTCCTCCCTTCCATGTAATGTCAGAGCTCTTTTCTCTATGTGTCTCGTCCATGTTGATAGACATATTTCTTGCATGGTGACTCAGTATTTTTCTGGGCACAAAAATTGAAACTTTCCGGCCTAAGCTCTTTCTTATCCACAGCATATCTTCTGCATCCATTTAGCAGTAAAGGAATTCTTGTACCTGTCCTGGGTTAAAGAATAAGGGGCTATAAGTGCATACTGAAAAGCATGTTTTATTGTGGGCCACTGATGTGACAGACTAACAAGGATGATTTTTTTAGCTGGTTATTTGCCATTAAATATTTTACTTTATTTGTTTAATTTATTTAATTTTTAATACTAGGGATTGAGCCCAGACATTCTACATGCTAAGCAATCACTCTATCACCGACTTATTCCTAGTACAATTGCTAATTAGTTGTAATTTTTAAATTGTTAATTTGCTTGGGACTTTAGACATGGCCAGAAAGATTATTTTGAAGTGAATAATCACAATGAACTTTTAAGTATGACTTTTTTTAGCTTTACCTTCAACTTTTGCTTTACATTCATAGTCTTGCAAATCTTTCTATTAGGGATGCTGTGCAAGATTTTCTTCATGAAATATATTTTTTGCCTGATCATCCAGAATTAGAAAAGATAAAAGCAGTTCTCCAGGAATATAGAAAGGTATTTCATTTCTTTACTTATGGTATGGAAGATCTTAAATACAAAATTGCTCCTGACTTCTAATATACTGAAAATAGATCCTTCACAGTCAAAGCTGGGTGTGGTAGCTCACACACTTGGGAGGCAGGGGCAGGCAGATCTCTGTGAGTTCAAGGCCAGTCTGGTCTACAGAGCGAGTTCCAGGACAACCAAGGCTACACAGAGAAAACCTGTCTCAAAAAAAAAAAAAAAAAGAAAAGGCCAGGCTGGCTGGGAACTCATAGAGATCCATCTGTCTCTGCCTCGAGTGCTAGGATTAAAGGCATGCACCACCACCATCCGGCTGGGCAGTTTTATCATTTTAAAAAAAATTGTTTTATTTTGTTTTGGAACAGTCTCTTATAGCTGAGGCTGTCTTCAAATACACTATGTAGCTGAGGCTGGTCTTGAATACTTCATCTACTTGCCTAGCATTCCAAATGCTGGAATTAAAGTCATGTAGCACTACCACATCCTCTATTTAGGTGAGAGACACATTAGCATTAAATAGAAGCCAACCTCTCTACATTCCTGAGGGGAAAATATGGTATGATTCCAGTTACATTGTGCTACAAATCATAGTATCATTATGTCAGATCTAAGTGGCTCTTGAGCATCTTGAAATCTTACAAACTTTATGAAATTATACAAATACAGTGATTTCATGGAATTTTCAAGATAGAAACTAGAATACTTTGAGTTGTGAAAGGATTGAGTAGAATTATGTACAAAGTTCACAGACCTGGTTCAAGGTCATTATGTAATCTGTGTAAATTAGGGAAACCTTGTACTTATTTTCGAAAAGCACTTATTTTAGATACATTTTTATTCAATTGGGAGAAAATCTCTAGTTCTAAAGGTATTAGACTAAAAATAATTTCCCCTAAAAAATACTGATGACATAGACTTTGCAAAGAAAGGGATGGAAAAACTTTTAGTTGGGTTATGGTTTAGCTGTTTTAATAGTAACTGTTACATAGAAAACACAGGTCTTTCAGAGGTTGTTAGGATAGTTAATAAAGTATGTCTTTCTGGTCTTTGTCTAGGAAACCTCTGAGAGTACTGATCTTCAAACCACTCTTCAGCTGTCCATGAAAGCAATTCAACACGAAAATGTAGATGTTCGTATTCATGCTCTTACCAGTTTAAAGGAAACCTTATATAAAAATCAGGTATGCTAAAGTGATATAATTCAAATTATAAGAAAAAAAAGTATTGGGAACTTAAAGAAAAGAGGATAGATTGACATTTTTGCCTGAAAACTCTAAAAATTTGGTGGAATTAGTCCTTTTTATTTTACCTGAATTATCAGATCTGACTAAAAAATGAGCAATGCATAAGACAGATGCCCGTTAGCTTCAGTCTCAAAAATTTGCAGAATATTCTGTTGTTTTGAAGGGTCCTGATTTCATAGTTGTACTTTAGACTACTGCATCTTGAATTTTAAAATATTGTTTTTGTTTTTGGTGTGGTATTTGTGGTGTATTCTCATGTGTGCAGGTGTCTTCCTCTATCACTCTCCTCCATTATGATGGTCCCTCACTGACCTGGAAGCTTACTGTTTAGGCTAGGTTGACTTATTACTGAACTTCTAGAATCCTCCTATCTCTCTCTCCCAGTTCCCAGTTTCCAGCCATACACAACCACGTCCCACTTTTTCAAGTGAGTGTTAGACATTTGAACTCAGGTCCTTGTGCTTGTACAGTAAACTCTTCCCCCACTGGCTTATCCTCTCAGCCTTGACAGCTTCATTTTAAGTAAGGATTTGAGTGTATATCAGTTTGCAATGCTTCTTATGTAACTACCTCATTGACATCTGTCATATGAAATGTCAATAATTTTATTATTTTATAGTTGGACAGAGCTAACTTTATTAGTTTTTGTTTATTTAATTTTGAGTGGTTCAATCTAGCCTCAAACTTTGAGTAGAGCCAAAGATAGCCTTGAACTCATGATTTTCTTGCCTTAGCTTTTTGTTCGTTTGTTTGTTTTTTGAGACAGGGTTTCTCTGTAGCTTTGGAGCCTATCCTGGAACTAGCTCTTGTAGACCAGGCTGACCTCGAACTCACAGAGTTCTGCCTGTCTGTACCTCCCAAGTGCTGGCATTAAAGGCATGCACCACCACCACCCAACTTTGCCTCTGCCTCTTGAGTGAGAGAATTACAGGCTTATACCACCATGTCAACATTTCTTTCTCTCTTTCCTTTTTCCCTGCTTCCATCTTTCTCTCTGTTCCTTCTATATTTCTAGTTGTACTGCTCATATTAAAGGGATCTTTTTGGGCAAATTCCAGAGGAATAAGAAGATTGTAAGAAACTCAAATTAACCTTGATGGGATGCAGAATTTTATTTAAAATTCATAAATTACTAATTATTTTAAGGAATTCATGAAAATGAAATGCTAGAGACTTCCAGATTGTCCTGGAATAAAGATGAGTGCCTGAATCAACTCTCAATCTCTCCAACATCAAAAGTAGCAACAAGGAGAGCACATTAATCCTAGCATAATCCACCCCTTCAGTATCGTTACAAGATAGGATCCTGAGAACTGGAGATTCTGAATGGTGTGTATAAAGAGAAGTAGGACCAGATCTAGAACTTCACTCCCAGTGTAATAACACTGGCAATGGTTTCTGGGTACTGGCTACAGAGAAGATATTGGAAAGTATATAGATGCTAAGGTCTCAGACAGTCATCAACCCTGGGAGAAGTAAAAGAATAGGGAGGAGGAGGAAACATGCTTTGAAGACCTTGTTATAAACAGAAAGAAGAAAGGTGGGGGGGGGGGCTGGAGAGATGGCTCAGTGGTTAAGAGCTTTGCCTGCTCTTCCAAAGGTCCTGAGTTCAATTCCCAGCAACCACATATGCTCACAACTGTCTGTGATGAGATTTGGTGCCCTCTTCTGGGCTGCAGGGATACATGCAGGCAGAACACTGAATACATAATAAAAATAAATAAATCTTAAAAAAAAAAAAAAGAAAGGTGGGGGAAGACTTAAAAGTCCTGTAGAAATTTATCAAATCATACCTCTGATACCAAAAAGAAAATAAAATGGTGCTTTATTTTTAAATAATTAACTGTACTATGCTGGTATAGGTGTTTATTTATAAAACAAAAATCTTAAAGCCATTACAAAATGCTTATTGTTAGAGCCTATATGGAAGATTTATAATATGAATAGAAAAATTACATAAAAGAAAGCTGGGTGTTAGGTAGGCAGTGGTGGTGCATGCCTTTAATCTCAGCATTCAGGAGGCAGAGGCAGATGGATTTCTGTTAGTTCAAGACTTCCAGCCAGGTCTACAAAGCAAGTTCCAGGACAACCAGAGCTAAACAGTGAAACCCTGTCTCAAAAGAAAAAAAGGAGAGGGAGCTGGGTGTAGTGGTACATGTCTTTAATCATCCCAGCATTAAGGAGACAGAGGCAGATGGATCTCCGAGTTCAAGGCCAGCCAAAGCTATATAGTAAGACTTTGTCTCAAAAAACAAAGAACAAAATAAAAAAAGAAAGTGAAAAAGAAATCCAAGCATGGTACTTTAATCCCAGAACTTGAAAAGGCTGGCTGAAGCAAGAAAGATTGCTTAGGACCAACCCAGGGTACAATGTGAGAACCTGTCTCAAAGAAAAAAGTCCTTCAGTTGTGACAGTTCTTTTTTAAAAGCAACCAAAAAGTAAAAGAAAACTAGATTTAGCACTATAACCTAAATTAAGAATTTCAAATATTTGCAAGTTCAGTAAAAAATTGCATGAGAATTTTAATTTTAATCAGAGTGCTGGACAGATGGCTAACTGGTTAATAATGCTTGCTTCCAGTCATGGATACCAAAGCTCAGATCCCAACACCCATGTTGCCACGGACCGGCTCTGGGAGAGCCACAGACCGAGGGAGAACGAGGGTGAAGGTACTCAGGAAAGCTGGGGTTCGGCGATGACAGACAGACACGAACACACGATTGCGTTTTGAATCTGCTGCGTTTTTACTACTTCATGTTAGGGGTTATATACAGAATTAAAGAAGGAACAGTTTCAGGCAAAAGAGAAACTAACATATTTTTGGCCATTATTGCGGTCATACTGTCTGCTTCTAAGAATTACATCTGTCAGCATTCTGTTAACATTAACTTCCTTTTTCTTGGCTGCCAGCTTAAGCTATGGCCCTAATCTATATTCTGTCTCAAGAAACTTTTCATAGCTGTAACCTAGGGAGCACT